>BMAV01011635.1:365512-401352 GCA_019973955.1 Trichonephila inaurata madagascariensis | reverse complement strand
GGTTTGGACCCTAGTTCGGATCTTACAAGGGACTGCGAAATCATAAGATAACATAGGTTTTAGCCCCCTCAACGCAATGCGGGGGCGTACGTTACGTCACTGACTATAATCCAATTTCAGAAAATTATTTGTTGTAAAAGATATGATACTTAATTTTAAATTATGTTGAGAATATTTCAAAGACTTATTTTCTTCCCTTTTTTTTATTTACGATTCATTCCTCAACTGAAAGTTACAGTTCAATTTAAAAGTCGTATTTACAACAAGGAACAAAAGTTTGAAGTAGAAGACAGTTTTCGATGTAACATCTTTAATTAAAATCTGGAAGGTTGCTCGGAAAGCTAACAGTCTATTTCTTACAACAGTGTGTCAAAGAGCTTTGAAAAGATGTGAAAAACAGAATCGATAAAGTACAGCTTTCAAATCGTGATTATATACAGACACACTTATGATAAAAATAACATATTGAGAGAGTAAGTGAGAATAAAATTAACATCTATCTATAAAGCTATACGAGGGCTATTGGAGACGGACCTCGTAATTTTGAGCCTCGGTCAAGTGACGAGAACGGCATTTAAGCTGGCCCCCCCCCTCTCCTAACTACCTCACCACAGAAACGGGAGGACAGTGAGTCTCGATGGATTTAATATGCATCGGTCCTCTCTACACGGTGGGTCTTCAGTGGCACATGGAAAACATATACTGAGAAAATGAATTTTAGCATGCATGCATTACGTCACTATATATATATATATATATAAGGTACTATATATTAATGTTCTGAGAATAACAATTCTACTGTGGCTTCGACATTCAACCCTTGAAATCTCCGGAAATTTATGCCTGAGAATAAAGGATTCTGTTCCCTCAACTTGCAAATACTTCAGTTACTGAACTTTTATTTTGCAGCGAGAATTATTTTTCTTTTCAGTATTTTGTTTAATTATGTGTGTAAGGATAGTATAAATTTAAAAATTATTGTTTTGGTCTTTTAGTAATACATTTATTTTCTTTTTTAAATGCTTTATAAATTGAAATCACATATTATCTAGAATATTAGACCTCTAAAATTAAACAAGTTTGAATTACACACATTGTAAGGAAATGTTTCCTTTATTTAAAAGTTTGTTCTTCATAGTTCGTTGATTGTCGCCCATCCGGTATAGTGGTGCTGAATGCGGTGTCGTAGGGTCTGGGTTCGAATCCCGGGTAAGACATGGATGCTTGTGTTGTAATCCTTCTTTTCTGTGTGATGTGTGCTTCACGCTTACTTCTAGGTAAGCCCCAGTGTGATACTTTGGGGTACACGCGCGGGGTTATAAATGTTCTCAATAAAAATAATGAAAATAGTTCATTGTGTGTATGATTGTTCATAATATATAATGGTTGAAGATTCCAACTGAATATTTAATTTCGTTTTGTAACTTATCAATAGAAGCCAAAGTAGGAACGAATGAGTCTTCAAAGGTTACAACAAACAAAAATACTCTCACTTAATTCAAAAATTAGAATAATACATGTTTCATTTCGACGAATAAAGCAAATCTAGTCAAATTTCAAGAATTATCAGCAATGATTAATCAGACCAATAATGGTAAAAACCATGGAGTATTAACATTTTATATTGTGTTTTTATTGATCGCTACAATTACAACACACACACAGGAGTATAACACATTTTTCCTGAGCAGACAGTCTACTTCGTGATTCAGTAATTTTTGGAATTCTGCATTCCACTTTTCCATTATTAATCCAAGTGAAAAGGCTTACGAATGTAAGCAAAAATATTTTAAATCAAAATAGAATAAAAAAGGGTTAGTTATATATTTTATAAAGGATGACCCTATCTTATTCTAAACTCGTCAGTATTTTCATCAAACGTAATACGGATGCATTGATTGTCACAAAAACTGAATACACCAGTTTTAACTTTTGTTCAGTAATTGTTTCTGAAGGGATCAACTAAAACAATATTTTGAAACTGCCCATATTTTTCATAACAGTTTTTGTATAAATGAGAGTGTTGTTTTTTTTATTTATTAATAATGAGATTAAATCCTGGTAGAGAATTATTTCTGTCATAAAGCATATGTTTCTTAAGTTCGTGAAGCATATGCTTAAGAATCGAGAGTTTCTATCTTTTTCAAATCTGTCAAAATCAAATATATTTTATAAACCCAAACTTTTGTTTTATATGTTCTATTTCAGGTAAGACTATTATTTAAATTTCTATGAAAGGTTCTTGGTTGCTTTATCAATAAAAAGTTTTTCGTTCTGGAAATTTACTCGAAGTGTATCCTTATAAACTCGCTTTCTAAGACAGCGGGAGGCCTATTGGCAGAATGCTCAAAGGAACCGAGCTCACTCGAAAGGGGTTTAGAGCTACAAACCCCCTGGAAACAAGGACATAGCATTTTTTAGCCGATGAAAGAATTTGAACAACCCTTTTCAAGATGCACAGAGAATAATCAAGGCCAAATTTCCTACGGATACTGAATCTACTAAAACTAAACTGAATGGCTTTGGAATTTTGCTTCTGGAAGGAATAGATCCCCAAATCCTGAAAATTTTATCTGGGATGGAAGCCTATTGGTGACGGTCTTCGTAATTTTGAGCCATGGTCAAGTGAAGAGGGCGACACCTGAGCTGGCACCCCACTCTCCTAACTTCTACGCACGCCAGAGTGAGAACGCGACAGATTTAACGTGCATCACCCCCTTTACATGGCAGATCTTCTGTGGCATTTAGACTTTTACTCTCGACTCGACAACCCCGTCCACGACTTCATGACCACGACCACTAGGCTACCGCGACCACGAAATTTAAGCGAAAGATATCAGTAAATAATAAAGCTAACATATAATATTTGATATTACTTGCAAATTTACGACCTTATACATCGTAATATGAGAATACAATTTCAAAATAAATATAAATTATGAATCTTCGTGTCGCCCACGTATAGTGGTTAGAGACTCTGACTGCTGTGCCGTAGGGCCTGGGTTCGAATCCCGGAGAAGACATGGATGTTTGTAATAGTGCCTTCGCGGCATGGGGGTGCTATAAACAGCCGTCGAGTCACTAGTCCTCAAGTGAGGTTGGTGGAAGGTGGAAGAGAAGTGGGAACCCCTTTACCACCCTCAGGTGTCCTCCCTCAAAATTGGGTGGAAATGAGCCAAATCGTACTGTAACTTGTATAGTGCTCAAAGCTACGGCTAACGACAGGCGTCATTTAGCCTTTTGCCATGATGAATTTCGTGGGCCTCGATCTAGCCTTTGCCGATCAGGTGGCATCAACAACATGATTCTTTGAACTCCTGGCAGATTTTCAATACAAGGATTTTGAAGTGAAAACTTTTGAGCTTTTTGTGTCAATCCTTGTGAAAATTAGTACAAGATGAGCTTTAAAACAAGCATTTTTTTTTTAATACTTATATGTAATTATAAATGTTTAGCTGTGATTTATTTTTTTTTTTTTTTACTTTCTTTTGTTTCAAGGCTCTATTCCTCTTTCCTTCTGCTACAAAATAAGTGCTCTTAATGTAATTCTACAATTTGAAGAAACGAGTTAGCTTATTTAATATCATTAAGTCATTTAAGCTGTCTTCTAAATCCTTGTTGAAGCATGTTATTAGAAGTAATAGCTGTAATTTTGATTGTAAATTGGGTTGACAAAACAATTCTTACGGCAGTTAACTATAATTGTTTGTATTAGATAATTGCACGCGATTTCCTGGAAAATACACGTTCGGAAGTAGCTTGAATAATTGATATTAGTGCAGAATGGGGTAATCATACATACATATAAGAACCAGTAAATAAACAGAAACAAACTATAGGATGTATTTTTTCTCTCATATGTGTATGTATAAAAGGTTAATTTTTTAAAAATAAATGTAAAATAATTTGAAATTTTATTACATAATTTCAAAGAGACCAGGTGAAAGGTTATTCAAGAGATATCACCAAGAGAGTGTTTGAAAAATGTGTAATTATTTCATTACTTTTACAGCTCAACATCATACATTTTTCTCTTTTGAGCTCCGCTCTTTTTAAATCAATTAAAGCAATAAAAGTTAATTCTAGTTAAATTCCTTTATACGAGAAATACGAATAAAAAGAACGGATACTGATATGACCATGTATAACAAGATTGAATACAAATAAAAAAATAATTCATATTGTAAATAAAAAGACCTTATTTTACTATACATTAAAATAGATTTTACATTACGTACTATTACTGTACATCAGGAGTGACCAACCCACGACACGCGTGCCACAGTAGGGAACGGCTGAGTTGTAATAGTAGCGAAGACTTATTGAAGAACTAAAAAATTTGAAAACATAATAATAAATATCAATTTTTTTACAGTTTTATTGAAATACGATATAGTCTCAGATAATAATAAAAAAAACCACTAACATTTATTTTAAATACACTTAATTGAATTACAATAGAAAATTTCAATGTAAAAAATACTCCTTCATTGTTGTGTGCACTGGCTTTCCAAAGGAAGTATACTCGTAAGATTTTAGAATTTCAGGGAGCGTGTTTTAAAATATCTGGAAGAAAACGCAAATTGAAAAAAACCGTATTAAGAAAGTACTAACTGTTTGTTAATTATTGTAGAATTAAATGTTTCATTTTATTTTTTATACCTATCCCCTAATTGATTGAACCTGTAAAAAGTTTATTAACAGTAAAATCCAAGTTTGTACATTTGTCTTATTGATTGTATTTTTTTAATTTTTCACTGCTTGCATGTACATAAGATATGTACTATTTGTGTAAAAATTCCATAATGATTCTATAAGTAAAATTTTTTCACCTTTTCATATTCTTTTGTTTATTGAAAAAATTGAAGTGAGTGAGTGAATATCTGAGATGACACCCACCCCTCTTCTAATTACCATACCACCCCAATAGGAGGATGTTTGAGCTCTCAACGGACTTACTGTGTACCGCTCCCCTACACGGCGGGTCTTCAGCAGTACAAGGCTCGAACTCATGACACACCGGCCACGAGGCCATTACCTTGACCACTAGGCTACCACGGCCTGAAAAAGTTGGAAGTAGTACGCATAATTATTTTTATCAGATAGTGACACTGCACAAAAAGGTTGAACACCCCTGCTATATATACACAGTCTAAACTCTATATAACGAATTCACTAAATCCCGAAAGAAAGTTCGTTATATGGAAAATATGGTTCGTTATATAGAGGTTCATCTTTCAATAAACTTTATAAACCACATAAAACAAATTTTAAAATCATAAACATTATAAGTTTAAAAAAGTAATTATTTACACCCTTTTGTAAACTAATATCTATTTTTTTTATATATATTTTACCCATCATAAAAATAAAAAAAAAAAAAAAACTCCAAAGAAAAGAAGAAAAAAGAATGTTGAGGAATACACGTATATATATTTTTAACATTAAGAAAAAATAATTTTATATTAAAATTAAGGAATTTTAAAGACATTTTCTAATTTACAGCATACACACAAGTAATTTTAAACATACATTATTTTATAACTAGAAATCCACTGAGGGTTAAAGGGGATATCGATGATGTTTCTAATGAACTGGACAATTGGTGTTAAGGGTTGTACTTTTTGGATGAAACTCCCAGAATTCTATGGTTCTCGTCGAGTTAGGCATTTAATAAAACCAGTTCAAGATTTATTACCACCATAAAATGTGTTAAAAGAGAGATTAACTTGAAATGTCTAGAAATACTTCAACAATAGAGAGAGAGAAAAATTGAATCACAAGAGAAAAAGTTCGTTGTATAGAAAATGCACTTCGCTATAGGGAGGTTATTTTATGAAGAAAATCGTGAAATGTTCTTGGTTCCAAGAAAAAGTTCGTTATATAGAAAAATTCGCAATATAGAGGTTCGACTGTATATGTATATATATGTATGTGTGTGTGTGTATGCATCCATACCTACATCGAAAAACTATTACATTATAACTATCCCTCGCCCAGAACAATGAACTCGTCCGGAAACAAAACCATGGTACACGAGTGGCTGATACTGGAACATATGAATTATCCATGCATTTTCTTTCCACAGGTAAAGTGTTTAGTGACACAATGGAAAAAAACACCTGGATTATTAGATTTCGGTAAATGAGTGAGTGAGTGAATATTAACGTCGCACTGTTCAGCTACACGAGGGCTTTTGGCGACGGACCACGTAATTTTGGACCATGGTCAAGTGACATGGACAACACCTGAGCTGGCACCCCCCTCTCCTAACTACCACACCACACCAACGGGAGGACGTTTCAGCTCTCGACAGATTTAACGTGCATCGCTGCCCTACACGGCGGGTCTTTAGTGGTACAGGGCTCGAACTCCTGACATGCCTGCCATGATCCGATACCTTACCCACTGGGCTACCGCAGCCCTTAGATTTCGGTAAAAGCCAAATCGTTGAGACTGGACGCCTGGAAATGCTGATTTCAGAAACAGTGCAGTTGGGGGGCTGCTGACGTGCAGCCGTTGTGAGTACTAATCGAAAGTGCTGTATAGATGGTGAAACAAGTCACCGGCTAGCAATTTCCAAGGGTTCTAGCAGTTTCCTTTCTGTTTGTAGTATTGAACAAAATTCAAAAGACAGTAAATGAAAGATCTTCTGAATCCATTATTAACTGTCGAATGAAGACAAATACCTGAAATGCGTTTAAAAATACCAAGATTATAGTTCGAATCAAAGAACGGATTCAGTGATCTATATACAAATTCAAAGCAGAGCGAATCATTATAACCAATAACCAAGTTGTTTCGTTTAAAAGGTTTATTATTAATAATGATAAAATATTAAATATAACTATAAATAAATTTATGATATTAAATAACCTGTTTTTGTATTTTACTATTATAATATTAATAAAAGAAATGTTTGTGTGCGTGCTGGTATGTGTATGTAAATAATTTTGAATTATTTTTATATGAATAAGCTACAGTTTTATGAAAAAGTAAAATTTAAACTCGCGTTTACGATCTCATTCATCTCAGCTCTAATAATTAAGTCCTTTATTTTTTTGAAGTCAGGGCTATAGAGGGTAAAGAACATCTCTGGAAGTCTTACAAGTAATGCAAAATGAAAATATTACTTAAATTACAATACGTACTATGCAGATATTATGATTAAATGTGTGTGTGTGTATGTATTTTCTCAACATATATGATTTTACCTTGGAGTAGGAAATTCAAAATTTGTGTGCATTTTAAGATAGTTGTTGCTGACGTATACATTTTAGTAGATCTTGAATATACATTTTGCCCACTCCCTTCCATATAAATAATTTTATAAGCTTAATGATATCGAATACTCTGGTTAGCTCAAGGTAGTGAAAATTAATTTTCTAAAACATACAAAAGTAAACCCGTAAAGGTTACGAATATTTTCTACCGGCTTTTTCAAAGCCATGAGTATTTAATAACAATGATAAACCTTATATACTGTAATACATTAACCGGATTATTACTTTCCCCATACTATGAACATTAACTTGATATTAACATCAAATTTGGTTATAGGACCGTTGATAGAGTGCGATTAGATACGATATTCTGTAGACTTGAGCTGCAGGTACTTCATTTTCGACACTCATGTAATTTGAAAAAGATGATAGTCGATGACTTATGCCATTTTCAAACTCGACGATAAAAGAGATGGGTGTGAAAAGTAATGATGTAATTATCGACTGATATCAGTCCTGTCACCTTCGGTAGAGTTCTTTTTCAATAATAAAAGCATATTAATGGGTTAAATTCATAAATATTTACGCACTTTTCGAAATCACTGAGGCAATTAAATGACATCATGCACGCTATGCTGGGATGAATAATTTTGGGTTTAATTGGTTGAAAGGAATATTAGCACTAATGTGAATGAGTTTATGTAAATAAGCGATATTTTTGTTGATCCTCTTTTAGGATATAGAAAAGTGAACAATCAGCGGTTTCTTTTTTTACGAAGTATATTAGAATATCAAAATTTTCTTGATTTTATTAAGGTATCCGACTACGCGTTCGGAACCGTGATTTTATATATAAAAAAAACGCATAAATAGATAATTTTCCTGATATTTAGTGTCACTTAGATTAGAATACATGTATAAAATTGTTTTAAGGACATTTTGACAAAAAAATTATTTAAATACAATATTTCGGCAAAAAATTAACTTAGAATAACCTTTTTTCAAAATATTCTCCTTTTATAAAAAATGATTCTATAATAATAATATTTTGCTTGTATAAAGTAAAAACTTCTCCAGAAAGTCTGAACTAGGATTTTTGAAAAATTCACATTATTTTCAGAGTTACCAACAATTGAAATATTTATCGGCGTTTTTTTTTTCTTATAATTTCTTTCCTCTGTTTTAATAAAATATGGATAAATCCACTTCTAAGTTATATATTTCAAAAAATCTAGTTCAGCCTCTATGCAAAGGTCTGAGCTACATGCAAGCAAAATATTATTATAATAGAAGCATTTTCCATAAAAGGAGAATGTTTTGAAAATGGGTCATTCTATGTTCATTTTTTGTCAAAATATTGTACTTAAATAGTTTTTTATTGTAATAATATTCTTAAAACAATTTTATATACGTTTTCTAATCTAAGTGCCACTAAATATCCTAAATATTATCAATTTATACGCTTTTGAGAAATCACGGTTCCGAACGTAGTCGGATACCTTAAGGGGGGGAAAATTCACTATAATATTTAAGATTGTAGTAAATATTGGAAATGTAAGTCCTCTTTTTAAAATCACTCAGGAATAACTATAAACTGATTACTGAAACTATATACTGATTGGAAAACATTTTTTGAAAGGTTTACGTAAGGTGATGATTTAATTTAACCCATAAATGTATATTGTTTCCTCTTTTGTCAACATTCTAGTTCCACTTAATTTTATTCAAAAACCTGAGTGTGTGCGTTTCCAAACACATGTTGATAACTATAGAGAATAAATCGAGTAAATGAAAAAAATATACACACATTACTTTTGGCTTGTCAGTTATATATTTTCTATTTTCGAGTTTTCTGTAAAAGAGAGTGATTTATCTAATTGAAAAAAATGACTTCTCATCTGTTGTCAGGTAAACTATCAATATTTGATGTTACATTTGAAAATTTTATTGAAGTGGCAGATTTTTGTGAAGTACTGTATGTTGTGCCAAGTGTTTACACTCAACTTTTTCGAAGAAAAAAAAATGCTCAATACTATTACCTGGATTTTTGTTCTTTATTTTAACGTAAACTATGACTACATTCTCATAAAAAACGATTTTAAAACTCAAATAAAAAATCATGCATTTAGGGGTTAAGGAGAAAGTTTACTTAATAATGATAACCCCTATACAATAGCCCAAACATTAGTATTTGTTAAAAGCTCAATTACTAAATGTGCTGAAACATCCTCTAAGCAAGTTGGTAAGTTTTACCATCAAAGTTACACAATGTCAGTCGTAATGCTTTCATTAAAGTGTACTAGATCTAATAATGTTTTCAGCATTACTATGTCAAATTTGCGTGGATGCGTAGTCTGGCAGGAATTTCGTCACTAATGAGTTGGGTGCTAGCTAGGAATCTAGAAATTACGAAGATGATATTTTAAATTCTCTTACAGTACAAATAATTGTTTTTAGCCTGTAGTTTTGAACTGAAATTTGAATTAAAAAAATCCCATTGATTTTAAAGTAAATTTCTTATAAAATATTAAATATCAAAGATTTTGTTGTCATGTGGTTATTTAGCACAACTATTCAAATGCTATTAGATTTTCTGTGTGTATAGACGTAGTAGAGTTCGGTCTATCCTTAAAAACATTGAATTTGCAAGTCTTTAGATTTTTTTTATAGTATAAGGATTTGTTGCCTCAAACCAAAATTATTTATTTATGATTGTCACGCTTAATAGTTAGTTCTTGTCTGTCCTTGCACCCCCCCCCTCCAAACCCCCGATTTGTAGTTCCTACAGGGTTATAGACGTATTTTGCTTTATTTAAAGTAATATATTATTGACGAGATGTTTTATTTGAATAAATAAATCGTAAAGTTTTACTCATACAGTTTTGTTCCCTACAAATTTCATTTTAATGCATACTCTATCAGTTAAACGAGTTAGCTTTAGAAATTTCTATAAGTAACATTGTATAACCATGTGACGAATCTATACGCGACCTCTAACTAATCCTCTTGGGGAATCATTCGTGTTTAATTCACAGCCATCCCTCTCAAGAAGAAACCGCGATATGCAGATTAGTTCGACTATATAAGGTCAGAGTTTTGTAATTATAGGAGAAGGAGGTAAGAGAGAGAGAAGCTGTTACATTCGCTACGCAGGTGAGATTGAATAAAGCTGATTTTCGCGTGTAAAGATTTAAAGTGGTGTTTGGCCACTGTGTGGAATTAGTAGATTTAAGGTTAGGAATCCACGTTAGATTAGGTTGAGATAAATAAGTTACTTATGCATATTTGCTTTTTAATCATTGCTTTCTCTCTGCTACTCCCTTGACATTCACTTTGAGATAAGTTGTTGTTGGTTAGTGTGTTTGAGTAAATAAATAATTGTTACTATGGAAGTTTCTGGTTCTGCTTTCGTTCCTCCCCCACCCTTAGGTAGGCAAGACGGTGAAGGAGAAACTTCAGGTGTAAGTCGCTCACAATCATAACTCTATCAACATAATACGCGTCTGTCCTTTTAGTGGAATTTATGAGGACACCCTCATTTTTCCCAAGTCACAATTATTCCTTCTAGTTTTTCCATTTATTTTGAAGAATCAATGATTTAAAATAAATAATGACAATGAAAACCAATCTGCTTACAATAAAAGAATGAAAAATCAGCTTATACAGTTATGCGGTTCAGGTATTATTATTTTTTTTTTTTTTTTCGTATTTTGTATGAAATAAAAAGTACTATTTCTACCGGTTGATTCAAAATTAGTGTGACCGATTTTGAAAACCTATAACTATTTAGGATGAATTTCTATCGTTTTACTACTGAGGTTATTTGAAAAATGAAACATTTAACTTACTAATCTAACCATTTTTATTAGTAGGAGTAAATTACAGTACTGAAATTTGATCCTCAAACCCGGATCGAAATTTTACACCTTTTGAAGGATGGTTGTTCAAATTCTGTAAATAATAAAAGATTTAAAAATCAAAAAAGACATTTTTCTATTGTATTACTATCTAAAAAACTTCAAAAAGAAATAAAATTTGGCTCGCAATCAAAAGCTCTAGGGAAAAAATGTGAACGAAAGGAAGTCCTTAATGAAAAAGAAAATAGAAGTTGAAAATAATTATCGCTGTAGAAAATCCTTTGCCTCAAAAACCTGTGGCAAAGAGACTATAGATATAGCAATAGACAATTTGTCGTCAGATAAAGAAAATTGGCTATAAAAAAGTAAATTTTCTAGTTTGTGATCGAATGTCTGTTATAAACGCAGAAAAACGAAGAAAACGTTCTTGGCTTCTGTATTTAATGTTACGCAGAGGTAGATACAAAGCATGGATAACTTCTGATGAAGCATTGTTTCATCTGTCATTCATAATTGACAAAACGAAGATTCGATATATTTCAAGCAAAAAACGTCGCAATGACGCAGCTGTTTTGAAAAGTACAAGTTGGTCGTCAGGTGTTATGGAATGGACAGAAATATCCTCTCAAGGCTTGAAAAAACCATTTTTTGTAGAACCAAACTTTAAATTGATGCTAAATACTATCAGAATAAAGTTTTGAAACACTTGATCAAAAAAAAGTAAACGCCCTTACCCTGAAAGAAACTTTGTTTTTCACCAAGAGTCTGCACTAAGTTATACTACAAAATCAGCTATAAAATGGCTGAAAGATTAAAAAATAAATTTTCTGCCTCCTGTGTGATAAATGACCATCACTATCCTCTGTCTGTGTTCCTTGCGATTATTTTTTATGGGGATTCTTAAAGAAAACAGTTAAATAGACGTAAAATAAGAGCATTTCAAGGGCTTCAAAAAGCAATTTAAGAGGTAGTTAGAAAAATACCCCAAAAATGATCGAAAAAACTCTTTTAGCTAAGTCGAAACGCTTACGAAAAGTGTACTGTGCTAAAGGAAACCACATTGAAAATTTCATGTAAATAACTTTATTCAATAAAAAATTATGATCCTCTAAAATTGGTCACACTATTTATGAATCAACTGGTAAGTGACCTTTTCTATCACATATTGTCCTTGTTAGACAAAATGGTTTATGAGAATCTTAGATTAAATACAACTATAACTCCTAGTTCTGTCACTCTCACGTAGTCAATCTTAATAGGTGTTGACGGACTGGAATCAGATTCCTTAAGAGCTTAAGGAAAAAAATTTGTAAAAATTTATCGATTGGTTCATTGTAGATCGAGTAATGTATATTTCAAAGTAATTTTTTTTCTCTCTGTTAGTTATTTATATTAGGAAAAGCAAATAAAAAATACCAAATGTTCATGTCATTTTTTCATTGAAAAAAATCAATTGTCATTTCGTTTTGCTACCGCAGGTACAGTATAAATATAACCAAAAAATTTATAATAGAAATTAATTTTTTTGTTTCATTAAAAAAAAAACTTTTTGCTAACTAACAACATTAATTTTGTCAAGTTTCTAAATTAAAGTACAGATTATTGCAATTTTTATAGTGAAAATAAACAATTTATCTTACTGAGAAAATAGTGAACTTTTTATATTTTTTTTCACAAGATAACTTTTAACTACATTTTAGCGTTTAAATTAAGTACTCGTTATTGCTAGTGTTTAATTATGTTACGTAAATATATATATATATATATTAAAGTTTGATTAACTTGAACTGAATTAGGTTTTACTTATAGTAAGTATTTAGTAAACCGTTTGATTAGAGAATTTTTATTTTGAATAAAGGAAAATATATATAAAAATAAATGGTTTGAGACATGTGTAACGTAAAAAAGTAACAAGTTTTCGAATTTACTCCGCTTTAGAACCAGCTTGTTCGAACATTGTACAGTTATAATATGATTATTAAGATTACATGAGCTTCCTGGCTGGTCAGTTGAGTTATGGGCTTAAGTCTTAAATTGATTTAAGACAATCGTGCTATGTAATGGCGGCTTTTACTCGGTTAACTGAACTAGGCTTCCAATTCTCTCATGGGGCTTTATTTGGACGTAACATTCCGCTCGGATGCCGTGCGTATTATCTGACAGCATCTCAGAATTAAAATGGCCATCAACACTCTCTAACCCAACTATAATTCTAATATGACACGACAAAAGGGACTTTATAGTTTTATTGTTATGTGAAGAGTAAAAACCAGTGCAATTATGTTATTTACAGGAGCATTATGTTTTTAATAAACCTGTTATAAACTTTATCTCTATGTTAACAATGCATATATAGACAAATTCGTACATTTTGAATGTGAGCAGACTTGTTTACACATATAGGTTTGTCCTGGTGCTGTTAAAGATCTACTGTGTAGAATAATAGACGTGCTATTGAATATGTCGAGGCTCAAAGTCCTCACGTTTTAGTGGTGGGGAAGTTTGGAGAGTATGTGCCACTTTCTTCAGTTGACAGTGGTTCAAAATTGAGAGGTGCGTCACCTATAGCTTTCGTGTTGTTTCAAGATGTAACGTTAATGAATAATTAATCAATCGACTATAAGAGATATTATCATATGCAAATCAAAGGAAAAGTACTTTATGCAATCAAAAGCCATTAGCGCAATTATTAGAATTTGACCCATTTTTTATACGTTTTTCGCTCTCTGCATGTTCTTTACTGGTAGGAATCATGAGTACCTGTGTAGAGGGGGCTGATGACACCAAATCTATCGTCCTTAATGTTCTCATGTTGTCATGGTGGGGTAATTCGGAGAGGAATGTTATAAGCTCAGGTGCCATCCTCGTCACTTGACCGAAACTCGAAATTATGAGGTCTGTAGCCAATAATCTTCGCGTTTCTTTATAGTGCGACGTTAATATAACTCCCATTTATTTATGAGGGAGGAAGTACAAAAACCGTTTATGTGTCATAATATCGTAACTTAAAATTCTTTTATCAAAACTTAAATGTTTCCTCGCTTTACAACGGAGTTTCTCCCGGATTAACAGGTCATTTTAATTGAGATTATACTTTTTTTAAAATTCAAATGGATTATAAAAGTAGTTTTGAAAAACCTTTAAATTCATTCTAATACATACAAAAAACACAAGTAATATAAAAAATTTGTATTCTCTGTGTATTTGTAATTCTTCAAATAATTAGTTTTAATCAATACATTTTTATTAATTATAATTAAATTATTGTATTGTCATCCAAAATAATCATGTATATAAAATTTCAGCTCAATTGAGTGCTTTAAAATGTATTTTAAAGCGCTCAATCAATTTTTAAAGCAAAAAATGAGCTTTCACATGAAAAACCGACGATAAAAAAGTAGTAAAACAGCTCAAAAATCGTCAAATGTGGCTTATAAGTTTTATTATATTTTTAAATTAAACCATTTTTAACATTTGCTCAAATCCATGAGGGAGGGCAAAAGTCAATTGCCCGTCAGAGCTTAAACATTCAATAGTTCAATTATAAATAGGAAAATATTTTTAAAACAAATTAAGGCCTTTTCAGTCACATTTTAGTCAAATAATTTTATGCGATGCAGAGTACGTCAAGTTCTCCCGTTGGAGTGGAGAAGAAATTTGGAAGTGAGTGGGGTGCCAGCTCAGGTTCCATCTTCGTTACTTGGTCATAGCTCACAATTATAAGGTCCATCGTCAATAGTCTTCATGTAGCTTTGTAGTGCGACATTAATAAACAATCAAACAAATAGAAGTGTAGAGTATGTGTGTGGATAGCTTTCGTATAAAAAAATAAAATCTTTGATGTGAAATCTTTTGTTGTGTGGAAATTCTTTTTCAAAAAGAATTTCCACAACAAAAGTTTTCTCAGTAGATTTTCTTTTCCCTCTAAGGGATCTTTATTTTTAAACTTAGGATATGGACACAAATGAATGTCTAATTAAAAATGACTTTATAAATCGCACCCATTTTATCAAAAAAAAAAAAAAAAAAACTCACCAGAACATATACATATTAGTATGCCTTCCATTTTCATTTAGAACCGAAATGAAAAAAAAGTTCTGCTCGAAAATTCCATCGTGACTCAGTTTTGTGAACTCCAATTAACTATGAACAAAGTAAAGATACACAAAACAGATTGACAGAATTTTATCTGAACACGTGTCAACCTATCACATGACAAGCTAAAGATAACGAGAGCTATAAATAGTGGTACAGCACGCACCCCCATCGATCGTATTTTTGTCAAATATGTTTCTGTGATTTTAAAACTCTTCCGTTTTAACTATTTGTACGAATCGATGAGTGAGGACAAAAGGCGCTCACCTACGCCAGAGCATCGTCAATTATAAACTCGCTCCAAATCGATAGATTCCGAAAGAACGAGGCCCTGAGCCCTTGGGACGCTAGCCCCACCTTCAGAGATACGCCCCGTCATCTATCATTGTCGGAACTCAATGAGGAAATCACATCTTTGCATCAAGCCCTGGTTTTTTTCCCCTTGCCCCTTTAGATAGGGCTACAGAGAGAGAGAGAGAGAATGATTAGGAATAGAGCAACCACAATCCAGTATCCGGTAAAAGACAAAATGTAGTCGCTTGATTTTGAGATTTGGTTCTCGGAACACGGCTGCTTTGGATCAATAACACCGGTTTTTCCTCGTCAACTGTCCTTCTGTTCGGTCCAGGCTTTGAATTATTCAGTTGACATCATTCCCTGGTTACTGGCAATAATTGAAATTACACAAAGAAAACGGCTTACATCCGGAATCTAAGGTATTGGAGTCGAGTGGATTATATATATAATTGCAAAAGAGGTAGACGGACATATATTATCGGTACGACACGGAATAATTGCTCTTGACCGTGTTACTCGTCAATTATGAGATGAAAACGCAAAGAGGCTGGAAAGTCAAGGTTGGAGCTATTGCCATTCTTGGTATATGCAATTTGGAACTACTTATTAATTTATTTTATTTTAAAAGAACATGTGTCGTTGTGTTTAATCCTATACTTGGCAAGATTTTTTTTTGGAAATATTGATTAATAATAGAGTTTATGTGTTGTTAGGTGTTCATAGGTGACGAAAATTAAGAATTATTATTTTTTTTTTTGTGGAGGAATCTTGATAATACTTCCAAACACATATTATACCATACAAGTATTGAAAATACGTTTCAAAACTTCTGTATATTCTTGGAAAGTGCAACGTATCAAATCATACACTGTGCCAAGAATAGGGTTAAATCGCACCAACCAACTTTTCAATCCAAAATTATTTTATGAAAAATAAAACTTGATATAAGGTACAAAATATACTATTTAAAGTCAATTCTTGTTTTGTTGAAGTCGGATTGAATTTTAGGGGCATTATGTGTCTCAGACTAAATTACCAGGAATTTATTCTTATTTAGTTTAATATGCTCTTATGTATATAAAACGGGGTAATAAATAAATTCTTTGGGCGAAGTTTTTCATCTGAACATTGCGAAACTTCAGCACTTATGAGAACCAACAAAAATTACAGATGAGAAAAATAATGATAGAGCCTTAGGTGCAGTATAAAGAAAAAATTATTTTAACTGAAATTAAATAACTATTAATATATTTCTGACATTTAAAATCAAAAGTATCAAGGTAATGAAAAATATATGATAAAATTATTAAACATTAGTTTTGCAACATAAAGAATAAAATACCATGGAAAAATAAAGAATAATAGTGTACCTACGGGAATGGTACAGAAACTTCAAATATTCGTGTCTGAGGGAAGCAACGACTGGATAAGCTAAAAATAATTTAGCTGACGGATAAATTCACGGTAGAATGTTCAATAACAACTGCGTGTCGCCAGAATGTCCATTTGGAAGATTTTACAGAGAGTAAAAAAGGAAAGAAAAATGGCTCGAGGGGGGACGTACTCTGAAAAGCATTCGGTGGTGAACTTATTTTTTATTTGCTGGCAAGTTTTTTTCTACCTTATATAAAACTCTGCATTCAGTGCTATAAAAAGTCCAATGGGAAAAATATGTAATGAAATATTTCCAAATACATTGCTTTGGAATAAGTTTTTGCTCAAATCAAATGTACTGACCATATTGTAGTTACTCATTCATAATTTGGTTGAAAGGTTATTAATGGGGTGAAGTAAGTTGATTGAGATCGATTATTTATTTATGTTGTGTAATTAGAAGCAACTCAAGAGAGCTATTAGTGATAATTTTTGTAATTTTGAATCATGGTCAAGTGACAAGAAGAGTACCTAGCTGTCACCTAATCTCCCTACGCCAACGTCAGGACTTTGAGCGTGGAGATTTCATATGCATCAGCCTCGTTGCACAACGAGTCTTTAGTGGCATCAGAACTCGACAGTGAACACTTTTAAACTTACTGGATATTATAAAATACACATGCTGATAAACAAAAATAAATAAAATAAAATTATTAATAATTATAATATTTAGAAACTTAAAAATATTTTTATTCATAAAAAAAGAAAAAGTGTATTCAGAAAAGAAAGAAATTGTGCAGACAAAGTAAAGAAATAATTTTAAGTGTCAAAAAATATATACATTCTACTACTAAGTCAACAATAGCCATGAGTATAGTAATTTGAAAACAATGTATAAACACTTGAATGCAATAAAAATTTCTTGTTGAAACATAAAAAAGTGGGAAAAGTGAAAGGCATTTATAATGCATGTATCACCATGACCTTTTCACATTCAACGCTTTCATTTTCTAAAGTGGAAGAGTTTGCTTAATATGTATCAGTGCCTTAGAATTATAATTTTTACTCTAGCGTAGTTGATTTTGACCTCGTGATTACTTTTACTCTAATTAAAAAAATATCGGAGGCGAAAAATAAACAATGTAAACATATTTTAAATGTATGAAAATTTGACCCTATCGGTTTGACTGCCAAATATTATAACTGCCAAAGTCAGTGAATTGATAAGAATGCTAAATTTTATAGTTTTCAAGGTATGTCAAGAAGGATGTGTGAGTAATAAACAATACCATTAACCCCTTAAGCGGTCAATTGTTTTTCCCCCAATTTTTTTTTAAAAAAAAGCACAATTTTTTTTTGCATATAACGTAGCACAATACGTAACAAAATGGGAGAATTTTATTTTAATCCTCAATTTTAAAGTTTTCACACTATTTTTTATTTTATAATTGCGGAACACAAAAAACCCTAATATATAAGTACACTCAACATGTAATGAAGAATGTTTCATATATCTTAAAAGAATTTGACTCACACTTCCAAAAAATTTTCATGTTCGTACGTCTTTTTCCAATGGTTGAGGATTTTATGTGTGTGTGCATAAATATATGCACACAATTTGGAGCTTGGTGTAAGTCTTACATTGCAAATGGTGACAGAGATAATATGGGCCTTTTTGGATTATCTTTCAAATCAGAAAGTTGCACATTGCCTTGTCAATCCGTGTTCTTTATCGAATATTTTCACGAATTTATGTTCCTACCTTCAATGAAAAATTCCCGCCTTCACCATAAAGAGAATCCAGGATGAGAAGTATTTCAGTACCATGGACAAACTGCATCTCTTAAAAGCACTAGCACTAATAATCTCACTATAAGAGTTGGAAATATATGTAAATCAAAGATAGAAAGAAAAAAATATCAGTCCCCGTACAGCATACTGGCAAACTAGTTGAGGGTTATAGAAAATTATTATAAGTTGGAGCAGAGCTTCATATATAATATCTTAACGCAAACACAGGAAAGTATAGGGACTCTAAATAAAAAATGATTCGTAAATTATTCTTAATAATAATTATTTCTTTTTAAAACTGAAGATTCATACTATTAGTGTCCTTTGACCACAATTTACACAATTTTCCCATAAGTTATTTATTAAATTACGAAAATATTTTTTGATTCAATAAAGTATCCGAAAAGAGATATATTAAAAATTTAAGACGACAATACTTTTTTGTTTGTGCTGTAAAAAGCTGATTCAAAAAATTGCTTTTCTAACGAGAAAGAAAAGAGGATTCATAAATATTAATTAAAAAAATTCAATATAATTTGCATAAACTTATTGATGATGGTGATACGATCATTTTCAATTTTAAACAAAATATTTTGAGTTGAACAAATTATTTTCTGATTTATGCTTATATTTTGCTCTGTTATATATAATAGATTGTGAAATTTATTGGCAGCAAATAATTCTGTGCGCCAAATTAATATTATTAATTATATTACCATTGTATTAAAGGAGATACTAGAAAAGTAATCGGAATTTTCCAGACAAGTGATTTCAAAATTTAAAAAAATATCTCAGAAAATTTCTCCCTTTTTGTCAGTTCACCAATGATTACATTTGAAAGTCCGAAGATTGTTGCTAAAACTCTAAGTATCATATTCTGAAATAAAAGTAAGAAGGCTATATATGTGAGTGTCTATACTCGTTTGTAAGAGTGAGGTATAAATTTTTACTTTTGATTTTTGTTCGATTTGACATTTTGAAAGTGCTATATTCAGATATTTAAGGTGGAGTGTATTTGGGATTGATTGTTAGTTGATTATTATCGTCACATTATGAAGCAATACGAGAACTACTCTGGTGACTGATCTCATAATTTTGAACCTAAGTCAAGTGACGAGGTTGAAGCCTAAGTAGTCATCCCTCTCTCCAAACTTCTATACCATGCCAACGTAAGAACTTTGAACATCGACAGATTTACAAAACATCAGAACTTCTGTATGGAACTTCTTAAGTGGCGTGAGTGAATATTAACGTCACACTGTTCAGCTACACGAGGGCTTTTGGTGACGGACCTCGTCATTTCGAACCATGGTCATGTGACAAAGACGACACCTGAACTGGCACCCCCTCTCTCTTAACTACCACACCACATCAACGGGTGACGTTTGAGCTCACGACAGATTTAACGGGGATCACTCCCCCCTACACGGTGGGTCTTTAGTGGTACTGGGCTCGAACTCATGACATGCCTGCCATGATCCGATACCTTAACCACTGGGCTACTGCGGCCACCTTCTTAAGGGGCACCAGGACTCGAACACATGATTCAACAGGTTAGGATTTGGGAAGATCGAAAAAAGCTATAGATATCAGTACGTTCCAATGAAGACTGTCTTTTTTCCTTTCCGTTAAAAATAGGATCCTATAACGCGCAGCACTATTTTTTATTAGGTAAATAATATTTTTCAGGCGAAAAATTTATCTATATTGATTTCCTTATTGATTACTCCAACATATACAGAACATTAGATTTTTTTTTTTTTACTATACTATTTATTTCTGTTGAATCTATTTCTACCTATGTATAAATGTTTCCTATATATTTCTTGGCCTTTTTATTTTATACATTAAAGAGAAAATTTGTCAAACTAAATGTGTTTTTTCGAATATAAAGAGAGAGAACACAAATGTAAATAAAATAATATTCATAAATATTATAACAGTACACAAACTTACGCCAATATTCTACGTGAAGAATTTTTTTTCCAATATTTTTTGCATCTTACTCTTAAATATTGATGTCATAAAAATTTAAAAATTAGAGCCTGTTAGTTTTTAAAAAACACATTTGACTTTTTTTCACTCGATATAGAAAGTCGTTAGTCTGTAATCGTCCACTTAGACTCTTAAGACGTGCATTATATTTTGATAGCGGTACGAAGCTAAGATTAATGTATCTTTTTAAAGTTATATAAAGAAATAACACGACATGTTACTATAAATAGAGTAATGAATTTATCTAGACTGAAAGTCTTAAGAAGTTGTATGAAAGCAGAAACAAAAATATAAACAATTTTTAGCAAGTAAACCAAGATTAAAAATAACTTGTCTAAGTATTTTGAAAATTCTTTCTTTCCTATACCATGATAAATAGTTGAAGAAAATTGCATCAGAGTTTAAACATTTGCTATTTATTATGAGTGACAAACAATGAAACTAATGTGGTTATAATCGATAAATTTAAGAATTTATTAATGTTTATAAATTTTGATTAAAATTTTCCCAATGTTTGTTATATTTTCTAGTTATTTAAGAAATAAATTTCATCAATTTTTATCATGAATGATACTAAATTAGTAATTATTCCTAGAGATGATAATTGCTTAAGAAACCAAATATTACACACCCCAGCTACACATTAAAATATGTCCTTATAAAAGATCACTTTGTAAATCCTTTAATAGCTGTTCAAGAATTACATAGTGATCCATTCTAACGACTTAGAACTGTCGAATGAAACAAACTGTTGATCAAAGATTTTCTACTTGGAAGCCGGAAATTTCCAATCAAAACCACTTTTCATTCACAGTTTTTTTTTTATAAAAAAAAAAATCAGGGGAACTGTGTTAAGACGCAACAATCCACGTACAACGACAATCAGGTCGATTAAAGTAATTGAGCCGCCTCCCAAGAGAATTCACATAAAAAGAGTCAGCAAGAATCTCAAATACTTGCGGGGGATTCGTGAAATTCTGCTTAGCTGAGGACGGAGTTTGATTGAGCCGTTTTGGATGAGGCAGAAATGAGGGAGAGATTTTATTCCCACTCCATTGATAGAGACATAATCTTGATTGAGCCATAATGCATGTGGATTGCTATTATAATTAAGGAGGGATTAGAACTAGATGATAGCCTATGATAATGCCAGCATAAAAGTTAGAGTTAGATCCATCTTTGTTTCAATAACTTGGATCATTTAACGCTTGCGGCCATTTATAGCTTTCATGTAGGGGTATTTACTTACTAATACGAAGATATTAAGTAACAGAGCGAGACTTGGCTGAAAGGTATGTAGTTGTCATCGATTTCTTTCGCATTCATATCTCATTTATATTGATCAGGAAAAATGAGATGAAACAAACGTTTGTTGTACTTATTTTTTTTTCCAGATCCTTTTTACTCTGATACTCCATCTTCATACATCATGTGATTTGATTTGTATTACATTTGTTGTTATTATTATTATTTTCTAGAGTAGAGATGGAGAGAGATGAAGTGTTTCTTAGGTATTTATAAACTTATGATCAAGGAATGTCTTAGAAACTCGTCAATGACATGTACAACAACTTTTTGGGCTTTATTACTTTTACTGAATGTTAATTAGGGTTTTTTGTACAAACATAAAGCTCTGTTAGCCACTCTCTCTCTTCCTCTGTGTAATTTAAATTATTGATGGAATTATCTTCCAGCAGGTATATTTTTATAGTTTTATAATTCGTAATTAATGTTCTACTTTTTTTTATCAACAAAAATTTTAGCAAAAACACGTTTCAAAATATTTGAAATTTTTTTTAAAATAATGTAACAAGGGCAATTCTGTGAAATTATTATTTTGATGAAAGGTGACGCAATTTGAAATTAATGTTAATTGGAATTATTTTTACTAACGTGAAAATTAGTTGCTTTTTATTTGAATAAATTAGATGGTTTTACTATTTTTTGGCATAATTAAAATATGTTCTACATAAATAGGTGCAGATATAACGCATGTATTATCTTTCTTCGGAAATTGTTTTTTTTTATTCTAAGCCTTACCAGAAGGCATAGTTGGTTAACATAGTTTTCATTACATTTCATGAAAAATTAAACTCTACCCTTTTGACCGTGGCCTTAAAGTTACATAGTTCGCTGCCAATAGCTATCGTGTAGCTTCAAAATATGAGTTAGAAAAAAATCATTCACTCAATCAATCAAGAAAAATTAAAATATACAATTAATCTTTAACATAATGTCTTAAAAAATAGAGCAATAGAGATACACTTTTCACAAATTCTGAATAATACTTAATTAAAACATGAAATCTAACATAATCAATTTTCAAATGATCGAAATAGAAAAAATATGCTTTTTCATGTTTATTTTTTTTATATAAATACACGAGCAATTGTTGTTCTCTCTTTAAACCTATAATTGTAATTAACTCATTTTATAATAATTACACAATTTAAGTTTGTTTGGAGTACTATAAGAAAATAAAAAGGATAATTGTGCGAACAGCATTTATTGCGCCATGCATCACATGTTTGTGTAAATTCTGCGGTGAATGATATATACAACAAAGTACTTTTGCGTATTATTTCTGATAAAAAAAAGCAGACTATCTAGTTAACGAAATTTAAAAAAATAAGCTAAGTAAAATTTTTTATTTCACGGTTTATATTTTTAAAAGGCAAACTAAATGTGAAACAAATGCAAGTCAATTCATGAGTTAAAATAGATCCCTTATTTTAAGAAAAAATGCTACAGTTCCCAAAAGATAACTTATTGCGTTTTTCTTCTGTTTTAAAACAAATATAATCGGTCCCATAACTAACAGACGAAAAAAATTAAAACGGCAATGTAATAGCTCTTTTTAATTTTCTGAACAATTAATATTAATATCTAATGATAAAATGCAAAGGATTAATGTATATTTTTGTTGCTATGCGCCATAAATATACAAGCTCTCAGATATATCGTTAACATACACAGTGCCTTTGAGACTCCATTTAATCTCCATGCTATGTGTAAAAAACCTCACAATAATATTGAAAGTATCTATTAAATTTTATCTTTGATATTTTTCCTCGTCATTATAAGATATTATTCAGAACGTAAAAAAATAAAGTGTGTATATGAAATACGAATTTCAATTTTGGACGCATAATTTAAGTAACATTTATTTTTATCGATGGTACCTGAAACAGCCATAATTAATTCATAACTCATAGATACAAAATAATACTGCGAATTCAAATGAAAATATTTACATTGAATTCAAAAAGTTATACATCACTATACGCTTTTAAGAACCTAATGTGGAATAGGTTTTTAAATTTAAAAAAAAAAAATTCTGAAAGAGAGCAAAGCTGCATATAGAAATGTATTGAATATTAATAAAATGATCTATACAGATATTTCAAGTGAATATTGATGAGTCATAAAAGTTAAATTACGTATATATAAATATATAGTATAAGAGAGAGAAGTAAGAATTATATTTATGTGAATTAGGCTTAAGCTTCTTAAAGATTCAGTACGTCTAAGAGACATTGTTCTGTGATAGTTAATTAGCTAAGATTCTTAGAAAATTTCATTTAGTCAACATTTTTGAACAAGTTAGAAGGGGCATTAGTATCAGTATTCCTTTAACTAATCAACCTCAAACCCTTTCCTTTTCCTTTTTTTTAATTTATTATTATACACTCTGTCCTTATTTCAAACAGGCTCCTTTTGTTTTCGTCTTTTTTTTAAAAATTCAGAATAGCTTAGTTTTTAAACAATTTATGTTGTTACTTGTTACGCATATAAACGAACTTATGTTCATACCAACTAATGTGGCTTCGAGTCTATTTTAAAATATCTTTCTCAAAGGGGATCGAAATATCGTTAAAAATAGCACCATTGAAAGGTTTTTAGTGCCGAAGACCTCAGTATACTATTTTTGTTCTCATTTATATTGAAAAGCTGAGGAGGGCCGCAGTAGCCTAGTGGGCAAGGTATCGGATCGTGGCTGGCTTGTCACGAGTTCGAGTCCAGTACCACTAAAGACCCGCCTTGAAGTTAAATCTGTCGAGAGGTCAAATGTCCTCCCGTTGGCATGGTGTGGTTGTTAGGAAAGGGGGATTCCAGCTCAGGTGTCATCCTTGTCGCTTGACCATGGTTCAAAATGTCGAGGTTCGTCGCCAAAAGCCCTCTTGTAGCTGAACAGTGCGACGCGTTAATATTCACTTACTCATTGAAAGGTAGATGAAAATTAATTTTCCCTTATAAGATGCTTCTCATATTTGAGAGTGTTATAGGCTATTATATTAATAATGACCATCTCTTTTTACGTTTTTCTCTACAGCCGCGGTAGCCGAGTGGTATAGGTATCGGACTGTGGCTTGTCTTGTCACGAGTTCGAGCCCAGTACCACTAAAGACCCACTGTGTAGGGCCGCAATGCACGTTAAATCTGTCGAGAGCTGAAACGTCCTCCCGTTGGTGTGGTGTGGTAGTTAGGAGAGGGGGTGCTAGCTCAGGTGTCGTCCACGTCACTTGACCATGGTTCAAAATTACGTGGTCCGTCGCCAAAAGCCCTCGTGTAGCTGAACAGTGCGACGTTAATATTCAATCAATCAATCTAGAGCATATTCCTATAACCTGTGAAGAGATAAATTTAAATGGGATATATTCAAAGTAATAAGTAACGATATATTAATACATAAAAGCTTTCAATGTTTAATGAACTAATCGTTTTCAACCTCTTTCACGAAAGCATTTTCTAGAGAATATCATTGAGAAAGCATTTTTTGAAAATAAGTTTTATTATCCTATCAATTTAACACACACAAGCGCCATGTTTCATTCCACAGCAGAACTAATTTAGCTCTCTTTTTATTTGTTGCTGTCGCATTAGGCGTTTTCGATAAGCATCGCAATCAAAAAAGGAATGCGCCACTAAAATGTTTACTTCTAAAGTTTAATTTTTATTTTAGGAGCTTTTTTGTGCCCACCGCAGCTACCAAAGATGTGTGGTGATGACAGAACTGATGAGCTACGAGACTTGACCCATATTTTACCACGAACAAAAGACCCCGAAATCATTTACACCTCTTCGGAGGTGACATGGGAGGAAAGAGCGTCAAAGAAACTATCAAAATTTAAGAATACCCTCTCAAAAAGAAGTCTTCGGTTAGAATTTCCACTTATAGCTAAATAAACTGCCAATGACAATGGCAGAGACGCCATCCCGCTGGGCTAAGTAGAGAGCATTCTTTGGCCACAAACACTTGAAACAACAGCTGGGTAAGAAGCTGATAAATTGAGCGGTTTTTCTGTCGTCGTTTTTGCAAGAAGATGCTTTGTAGAACCATTGTGTTTAAAGGGAAATAAATATTGTTTCAGCGAGGAAGAGAGATAGTCAAGAGATATACGAGTATGCATGAGATATACGCTAAGATGGGTTAGAATCTAGAGTTTTGTATCATCTTCTAGGAGAAGAAGGAGTAGGATTATACATCAGCTTTGTAAGAAAAATAATAGCAATAAAAATAAAAATACAAGACTCGAAAAAATAAAGCGGAAGTATAAAGAAAGATACTTTGTAACTCTTCTCAAGTATTTGAGTTGTATTCTGAAATGAAAAACAAAAATCTTTGCAAAGAAACAGATAAAAATAGCGTTTCTAAGTACTTACAGATGTTAAAATATTCATTCAAGATAATGTAACAACCAGTGTCTTAATGAAATAGTTTTTATAAATGTATTATTTTGAAATATTTAAGCTGTGTGCTATGTATAATATTAGCGTAGCTTTGGTTAAATTATGAAATTAAATCTAATAAATTTGCAGTTTTACTGGCTCTTGGTACTTAAAAGGAATTACACAATTATTATTTCCATGAAAGCAAAAGCTATAAATCATATGGTCAAATTTCAATGAAAAACTAAAGCCTGTATTTAGATTTCTGAATATTGTTCATTTACCACTGACAGTTACACATTTTTTTAGTTTATAAGCTACACTACTCAGTTTCAATAAATAGTGAAGTAAATTCACAAATACTCCTTATATGTCACTTTTTTTTTTTAAGTAAATAAATTCCAGAGCTATACAAGCTTAAATTACTCAAACTGACTAAAAAGTCAAGTGATATATACATGTACTTAAGTATAAAATGCGCATTAAAACCATGACAAATTGCTATCTATTGAATATATAAAAAAATAATTTTTATAATTTTCTTTGCGTTGTCACTTGATAATTAAGTTCCTTTATCTTGTAATGAGGCAGACAAACCAATGTAGCGAGTATTCTTTGAAATTAAAAAGAATGAGCAAAGAAAGGAACAAATTGGTGTATAAAAAGAGGTTCTGCCAAAAGTAGTCATTCTTTTTATTCAAAGGATAAAGGGAAAAAAATGAGTTACTAAAAGAAACTTTTGATTTTTACGCCGCTATTTGTTCGTAAAAAGAAATTTGTATCCTTTCTTTCAGATCTAAAAATAAAAACAAAACCATCCACAGATTTCAAATATGTTAATTAAAACAACTCTGTGTTGGAATTTTTCTAACAAAATTAGGAATTTGAAGATTTTAAGGCCAAAGAAAGAAAATTTATTAATGACAACATCAATGGAGTAGAAGTAAATGGACAAACTACGTTTTTTTTTTTTTTTTTTATCATTTTTACATGGATCCTCATCAGAAAAGCATTAACAAAACTACTTTAATGATCTTGCTCTAAAACAATTCTTAGTTTGAGGTTTTTTTATAACTGAGTTCTTTGTGCATAAACAGGAAATCATAAGACTTTTGGAGCCAAAATATGTTGCGACTAGGGTCTGGTTGTCAGATGCTTTCCTACATATATATGAATGTATCTCTACCAAACATAAATATACACATATGGATGCATATAGGGGGAGTTCTAGAGCTGTTAAATTAATACTCCCTCCCCCTTCACCATTAAACCTCCCCCTATCTGTTTTGGATATGACGCGTGAAAGACATAGCGATTAGACATAGGTCTGCCTAACCGCTACATCCCATTTTGCTAATTGATTTGAGCACTTCTGCTTTAGCACTAGCATTTGTTAAGGCAAATGATGAAATATGCCAAAAGGTTTAAATTCAAAATTTCTTTTCAACTCAACGACCCGATCGATAAGGCTTTCCACTCCAGTTCGTAATTGACAGTATCTGTAAACCGTTTTCGAGATTTGTTCCCCCGAACTAATGCTATGCTAATGACTTCTTCTTCATTAACTGCTGAAGGGTGGAATTAGTAAAACAACGTCAAAAGGTTGTTCCTGTTCCTCGCTACCATGTCGTGGCATTGTCTCGCCTCTTTCGCTACATTTGGTTCGTTAGTGGGACTTTTTTTTCTGTCCAATTTTCTTTCTGAGATTAAAAATAGTCTAACTAGGAGGAGATTTGGAGGTAAATCTTGCATTGATTGAAAAAGATTTCTTAAAATATGAAGGCACAGTTAAGAAATTAGATGGAATAAAAGCAATTGTGTGACAATAAGAAGATACATTTTTGATTCAACTATAATTTTACTTTTACAGTCGAATTGAAAATATGATTTATGTTATCGTTTTCCTGTGTGTGTACTTTTTATAAATTTTACCATGCGAATTAAACCAGATAAAGAGACTTACGTGCTTTGAAAAATTCTTAGTTTAAAAATTGTATAGAAAGTTTAAGATCTACGAAACTAAAATATCAGAAATAAATAAATTATTAATAAAAATCAATTTATTACTTTTAGAGTATGAGCATGTGTAGTAACTAAGAAGGAATGATATTTAAATCTGTGCTTTTTCAGCTTCTTTCCTATAATTTATAGGGAAGTATATTAATATTCATATTTTAAGAGTTCAAAAATGCATTATTTTATATTAGTCTCTTTAAAATTTAATTTGACGAAATATTTATTTATAAAAGACATTTCAGATTAAAACTTAATGGTTGAAAAATGAAGTTTCATTTTTAATGCTACATTACAAATCTGTCTTAATATGTTTTAAGAATTGTTGTTTTAAGTGAATAACTAGTTTTTAGATGACACTATTCGGCTAACTTTCGTTCATTTTTTTTTTTCTTGTTTTATTCAAAAAACTCAAACGATATTATTTACATTTAAATTCTTCAGTAAATATTGATTTTAGTAACTTTTTTACAATTTAAAGTAATGTATTTGATTTTCTTCGTAAAGATATACAGATTCATGTTCGTTTTTATTTCCATCAATTTCAAATGTGTCAATTTTTTTGTGAAGAGTGTGTCTAGCTGAGTTGAATCAATTAAATTCATAAAATAGATTTACTACAAACAAAGACAAGCAAGTTTCCAAAAATAATGAAATGCTGTTTTATAAATTTATCTCAAACATTTCAATTAGCTCAGTTTTACGTAAGTTGCAGTCTTTTGCAATAAAATTTTTATAAGTTTCATATTAAAAAAGGGTTGTAATATTTTCCCACATAAACAATGCCGTTTATGTTCTTAGCACAGATAGTTATATATAATCTAATTATCTTCAAATGATTTTTACGAAGTATTTTCATTAATAGAAATTCCATCTGTTTTTCTGAATTTTTACCTATTGACATATCATTGCTTTGAAATTTCACTAACAGATAACCTTTTCCATGTAAATTCATTACTGAATCAATATCATTGAAAAAATTGAATAAAAATTATATTTTAACGTGAACAAGTAATGTAAAAAAATTTTTTTTAAGTCAATTCCTACTTTGGTCAACAAAGAAAATTTTTGTTTTAGTTAATTAAATTTAATTAATGAATTAATATTTGAAAAAACTGTATTAACATCAAGTTTGAAGTTGAATTAACATCAAGTATTTAAACTTGAGTGGATGAATAAAAAAAGTATTTGAAACCAAAAAAAAATTCGTTAGAAAAACCTACTGGTGCCATCTGTTGCAGCTAGTTCTAACTTCGTTATAAATAACGCAGAATAAATTTGAAATTAAAAAATGAAATTTAATTAATGAATTAATATTTAAAAAAAACTATATTAACATCAAGCGTCGTCCACTACAAATTTAAAAAATGTATTTGAACTTGAGTGGATGAATAAAAAATATTTTTTAACGCGTGAAAATTTGAACAAGATATATATATATATAGGGAGAGTGTGAACTAATAGTAGAGGAATTGAAAAAGTAAGGACTCCGAGTAATCAGATATATTATACTTGATTTAGAAACAATACAAGCTGTTGAAACTAGAAAAAAAATGATACTTTTCTGCCATTAACATAATCTGCTTTATTATGCAAGGCTTGTATATATTATTATCAAGATGTCTTAATGTTTGGAAAATTAACCCTGTTTTATTTGCGAAACATGGATGGTTGGATGTGGTTTCGCAGTCATATCAAACCACAGATTCCGGCTTAATTAACTCCTAGCGTGCAAAAAATCGTTCACCGCCAATGCGGACCGCCCAACCCGTTGTATGAGTTTCTGCCTTTTTTACATGACTTGCTGAACTGGTCTCTATTTTGAGGAAACCTGCGATTTAAGCTTGAAGATCATATAATACATTTTTTAAGGAACTGGGCAATTAATAATAGAAATGCTATTTAAGGTACTTTTCTTCCATAATGGAAATAAAGCACCGAATTTTTTTCTCTGTAAGCTTGATAGTAATCTTTACAATGTGAAAATGTTCCATTAAGAATAACTAAAGGAGGAATATTGCGTGTTTAAATAAGAATACTCTGAAACGTGACGAATCAAGAACCGAATGTGGATTGCAGCTCTTCAAGTTCGAGAGTAAATCTAAATAGCTTCGTATTTCCACACTTAGTGCATACAGATGAGTTGGCTGTTTTATCCAAAATTCTGTCTCAATGTGTTTTTTTTTTTTACCAAATTAAGATTCTTATCTTCTTGATCTAAGAAGTAGAATTAGGCTTAGTGAGTTTTTTTTTTTGAATGGTAAAAAAAAAAGTAAAATTGTTAGGAGTTTTATATAAAATGATTCTATTTATCTTACATTTTTTAACTCGAGATGAACAAACTGTTTGAAGCAATTCAATGTATGACTTTAGAACGAAACACTTAAATTTTAAAAATAGCTTCTTTTACATAGTTTTCTACTGTTTGTTCAGTTTACCACTAGATATTGTTTAATACAGTTGATAAAGTAAATGTATTAAATCCAAAAATAATTAGAAAAAAATCTAACTGGGACCTGTATTAACAAAAAAAAAAGAATTTTTTAAAAAAGGGTCATTTAATCCAGCGTGCATTTTAAAATGGATTTTTAGAAAAGGATAAAATAAATTTATTAAATCCCCCCACCCCACCCCCCAAAAAAAATTAGAAAAAAAAACTAACTGTGACATGTATTTACGAAAAAAGAATTCTTTAAAAATATGTTATTTAATCTAGCGTACGTTTGAAAATGGATTTTCAAAAGATAATCATTTTAGAAATCTGTTGCTACATTTAGTGGTTAAGAGAGAGAATTTAAGGAATAATAATTTATTATGCTATTATAATGCTAGTATGATTATTCTCTATTATAAGGATATACACATATACATATAGTACACAAACAGAGAAATATTTATATCGATCTCAGAAAATGTTATTATTTTATAAAAAGAACATTACTTTTGAGTTTTATGAATTACTGTATAACATATATAACCAAATATCTCTCTCTGATTCGTTAGTGACAACTATTCAAAAAAAGAGCCTTTTCTACAGAGTTAAACAAGAAATGTTCAATGTGACAAAAGATTTATTTTTCTAACTATTTTCGCGTATGGTTAATTATACTATGCATTTACAATATAGGGTAAAAATTGAAAAAAAAATATTTTTAATATAACTATACATTATTAATATCTTAAATACTCTTTGCAATCTCAAACGCAAATTTTTGTAGTAAGTAAAGTTTTGGAAACAAAATTAAATATCAGAGAGTAGAGGTAATTGAAATTCGATACAATTTGCAAATTGGATGCATTCTCTCTTTTCTCAAACTTTACTTTGGTCATGAGAATTTCATTAAGGAAGATAAGGAGATCATTAAGAAAACTCGGGAGTGAAAGAAACTAATTAATTTAGTCTCACAGACATTTTGACCGTGTCTTGAAAACAGCGGACGAATAGCAAGCGAGGTGAACCGTAAATCGAATTTCAGCTGTTGCAAAAGTGTTGCTCGGTATAGTTTTTTTTTTTTTTTTCAAACATTTTTCATGAAAAAATTCTAAAAAATTCAAATTTCTGAGGAAAAGTACTTTTTGCATGGTATTTTACTCCAGTGAAATAGTTTAAGTCATTAAAAAGAAACCTGAAAATACTAAATGTCTCTGTCAAAATTTCAGTAATCTAATGTCAAATTATGTTTTGAAGTTTCAAAGAATATACCCCATAATTGACCTTTTAAAGGATATAAAAATTTCCCTTATTTTTTCTGTTGAAAACTAAGATGACAGGGCAATAATAGCATACTAGAAATTTTAAATTGAGTCTTTTTAACTTACACAGAAATTGAAACTAAGTTTCGCGTTTTTCATGTTTCTTCGCATGCTGTATGAAATCACACACATTAAATTATCCGAAATCGCAATGCTAAAAACAGTACCTACGAATAATCTTAGTTTGAAAGTAAGTAAGGAACTCAGAAACATTTATAAAAAATTTACATTCATTAAAATATTATACTTTCAGCGATTTTTTTTTTAAAGAGCTTCTAATATGATTAATATTTACGTAGTTCATGGAGAAGTTTCAATCTGCGCCGTTAATGAACAATATGTCAATTAAATGACTAATATTGATAAACAAATGTATTTACTTAGAATTGAAAAAAGGAAACCGAAAATCTTTTGAATTTTATAATAATTTGTATATGTATTTTTAATCTGTAAAATATTTGCGTTGTGATGTTGTACAATTAGCGGCTGTTCAGTGTTTTGGGAGCTTAATTTATTTAAAATTATGCAATGACAATTATTTCCGACTCCATGTAAAATGCATGATTAAATATATTGTGTATCTTTCCGATATGTATCTCTAGATTAATTTTCAATTTCAAAAGAAGGGAATTGATTTATAAATTTTCTTTTGAGTACACAAATATTAACCAAAATGCAGAAAAATTGTGTATCTTATTATGTTTTGATACAGAAATCATTGTAATAAGGGACGAAAAATTCTTGTGGTTCAAAACGAAGTGAGAATTAGAGTGTTATTCGATTAATTAATGTATATATGCTCGGATTATTTTTTTCTGTCGTTATAGTTAAAAAAGGTTAACCCCTCCCAGTTTCATTTTATTTCTGAATTATGGATTAAAAAAATGTCTATTTTCTTAATGCTTATTTTCAAACATGCATATCTTTTTAAACATAACAGCACCATTCACATACAAAATTTCCTAAAAATTAATGTAAAAAAATCTATTGAAATAAATGAGTGATTTAACTGTAAAGCTGGCTTTCTGTACGGCAGAAATCATTTATATGATTTTGGAATCAATTTACACCAACTATAAATTTAAGGCTTAGAATACCTAGCTTTTATATTGAATTACAAATTTTATTTATTTTTTTGTATTACATAAATGGTTATGAAATTATTAATCAAAATTTGATCATGTGTGATAAATTCGGTACTGCACAGAGCCCAACATCGCAATCTGGACGGTAGAATCTTGTTTCTCGTCTTACCTTCTTCCCTTGACTGTTTCTCCTTGACCAGCAAAAAATGCATTATTGTGCTGGATTAGTTATCTTTTCTGTTGAGGGATTGTATTCAACAAAGTGTCCTTCAATTAACTGTGACGGGGGGGGGGGTACTCAGCTAAAGAACGACCTCTTCTTTTACAGAAAATTCCATCGAGTAGTACTTTTCAATTACTCGAAACCATAAAAAGCCCATGTGAAATAATTCGGGTAAGACTGATTGCACATAGTAAATTTTCACAGTGCCCGAGCTACACTCGGGATGAAGCAGAATGGTACATTTCTCCTGCCCGAATTCAACTCGGGAAAAGCAAGGAAGGGGTTAATTAATGAAGAACCAATTCTTCTAAAGATAAAGGCTATATATAAATGTAATGATACTGTTATTTTTATTTATTGTTATTATTAAATCTAAAATTCTTTATAAAAACTTTCTTTAAATAGAGTTCTTATTTCCTTCAATTTTTTAAAAATATAATTAATTATTAAATGAAAATTCAGCTGAGTTTTCAGACCAGTTTTAATTTCAATCGTAATCAGCCAATATCAAATGACAGAGTATATTATGTACTATAATGTGTCTAATGTGTATAATGTAATATTACCAGGGCTATAATAGTCATCTAATTAGACACATAATGTATGATAAATATTCTCTTGTAATATTCCATATTGTATATATGTGACACGGTTAATGTTGTACATAATGTCGTATATAATGTATTACATATAATATATCTTAAGTATAACATGATTGTGATACTGCTCACTCTTCATCAGAATCATGTATAATCAGTCTATCATATATTCTAGTTATAATCAGCTTCATGTTAGGAATGAAAACTTTAGCGAATTTAAATTAATGGAAATTTTTTATACATATGTGTTGTTTCATATTTTAATACATATTGAGACTTGTTTGTATTAGGTTGTCAAGTATGAAATGGAGCAAAGTTCATGTTATTTATTTCAATTACACATAACCTCATTTAGACGCCGTTTTTCGGCATAATTTATTTTTCGTGTGAAAGGTCCATCTTTTCCTCTTTTTAACGCGTATTTTAGTTTGAAAAAAAATTAACAGATCATCCTAAAATCTTAGTTTTTTATTACAAAAAAGGCGAATTCAATTATGTGCATTTTTTGCTCCATTCATACTTGACAACTTAATATTTTTTTGATTTCTTACAATACTTTCATTATATTTAGTCAATGTTTAATAATGTACAGAAGACAGGTTTTAGAAATAAGGCACCTAAGATTCAATTTGAAGAACCTGATACTCATACTGATAATGATCTCCAGAAATACAATTACATAAATAATTATCAGAGAGGTAACGATATGAAATTCAAAGGAAATTTCGACTTCACTAAATTATTTTATGTATAATTTTTGAGTAATTTCTTATGCTCTCTCCCTCACTCAATGTAGATGAAGTAGTAATTGCAACTCTTGATTTTCCTGACACCCGATTTAGATTGGCTGAAGCCCTTGAAGTTCTAAGAATTAAATCCGGCCTTTGAACCGCGATCCACCTAATTTCAATTCGAAAAAGTTGGCAAATGTATGTATGTGTGAATGCCGTGTGCAGGAACTAACCCTAACTATCGCCGTCTAAATATGCAGAGCAATCGATACACATTTGCACTAATGACACCCGAGAAAGGAGGACTAAGGTTGGGAAAATTTGCCGTCAGTTGCAGGAGCGGAAGGAAGTTCATTTCCCTTGTTCGTGAGTCGGAAACTACTCGACATTGCATAAGCCTGTATTTTGGCTCTCGAGTGGATGGTCAAAAATAACGTTGGTCACGCGGTCACCACACTGGCTACTTATAATTGCTTTTTTACACAGTGCGAAACATGCACGGCCCACGTCTCGAATTTCCTGTTGTCTTTGGTAGGTTGATTGAAATCTTCGCTGTATAATGTCTTCTTATTGTTGTAAAAAAATATCCCTATTCAATGAGTAAATTCAAGGAGATTTTCATGTAGTGAAACATTTATTTTTCTGTGTATCTTAAATGCCAACAGAGAAACACGCACAGCGGTGGGATTTGCGTTTTCTATTATCCCCCAATAAAATCATTGAAATGTTTACTAATAATTTTTTTGGACATATTCTGCTACGAAGAGCCTCCACTAAAATAGTGAACTTATCAATGTCATAATATCAACAGGGACATATACATCATTTGCTTTTTGTGTTTCTGTGAAATCATTGATTCATCATTGAAGAAATCATAGCTAATAACTTATCATCATTGAAAAGAATATAACTTTTTCTGTGGGTTCAAGACGTGGGTCCTTAAATATATTAATATAACTTAAACAATATGGTTTATTGATTTCATCTCTAGGTAAATTTAAAATGGTCAGTATATATCACTTCAGCGCTTTTATATAAGACGCAGACACACATGCGCACACACTCATGCACGCACACACACACACACATATACATATATATATATATATATCTATATATATATATATATATATA
>BMAV01011635.1:322851-365412 GCA_019973955.1 Trichonephila inaurata madagascariensis | reverse complement strand
ATATATGTATATATATATATATATCATTAATAATGTGCTAAACACTACTATTATTCTAACAATGCTTAGCAGTAGGCGAGGAAATATCAAGATAGAACAGGACAAAGTAGAATATCCACCGTAATACAATAACTGTTTTGCAAAGGTAATGTTGTAGTAACAACGTAAACATAGTTTTAAGGCTCCAACCTTCCTCTAATTTAACTATATTAATGGGTTAAAATAAAATTAGAAGAGAAAATACATCTTAAAATATTTAATACTAAAAATGATTTATGCAAAAAATCTAAATCCCCATAATTTTATAGAAATCAAAAGTATCTACTTAGAAGTATATAATAAATTTAAAAGTACTAAAAAAAGTTTAAACTTCTTACAATAAAAAATAACAAAAAATAGCATACAAACTTCCTTGTAAAGGACAAAAACAATGTAGAAAACAAAACTCCATTTCAGGAACTAATTGTTCGTAATTATTCTTCAATAAAAGCTATACCATGTTGTACTTAGAAAATATGAAAACAATTTATGAAATTTAAATATTTTTTCTAAAAAGAGAAAAAGTATAAAAACTCTCATCATATTAATAATTCGAAAAAATTCCAAACAAGTAAACTGGTAGCGACACTCATTAATGACACATATACACATATATTATATTGATCACAAATCACTTAGTACTTCAAATACTGATCGAATGCTTCGTGTAATTTTGTATCATCTAGAGCAGTAGTCTTCAAACCTTTTTTATCGCATACCCCTAAAACGAAAATAATTACAAGTACCACATTATTTATACATATTCTGAGTCTTCTTTGGTGACCACTAATTGAGATAAAAATTAAAAGAAAAAGTCAAAAAATTATGAAAATGCTAGTTTATAAAGATAAATCAAAAATTAAAATAGTAAAATATTTATCAGTTTCCATAAATATAATTGCTGATTTTGAATTAAATAATTTCAAACAAAGTGAAGTTAGTTATGGATAAAATTTATTAATTATAGTTTAAGACAATTAAAAAGATTCCAGCGATTTTTATTTGGGTGTTTTTCAAAAAAATATTACGTTTAAGTTGATGTAAAAATATATTTATTACTGTAAGTTTGCTGATTAAAAAATGCATTGTATGCTAGTGATTTGATATTGTAATGTGAATAAAATCTAATAATTATTTCCTCATATTAAAATGTGTTTTTTAATCACAGGGCAATATTACTGCCTTCTCGAAACAGCACTGCTACCGCGCTTTTTTTTTTTGAGTTTCTAAGAATAGAATAATTAAATTATCATTTCTTAAACACATTTGTGTTATGTGTTTGATAAATATTTATAATTTTCATTGCTATAAAACCGTTTGTTAGCCTTTCAGCTTTTTAAGGTAAACAATAACTCTTTTAGCTAACCGAAGGACATTTAATAAAAGCATTTAAATGCATTAAATGTTTTGTAAATATGCGCTGCTACCAATTTCGTGTTGATTATGGGAACTCGAGTATATATCATGAGTTGTTCATTGTTACTCATTTCGAGTTGCTTAAGTTCAGAGTTCTTAATCTTGTTTTAAACATTCTCAATAAACCTTCGATAAACTCTTGTTACATTTCCATTTATATAACATGGAAGCTAATTTCTAACTTTATAGCTACGTAAAATGACTATTGAGCTACGAACTGCAGTATCATAAATATTTTCAACTGCAAAACGTACAGTTATTAATAATACTAAAAGAAAGAAATCATTAAGACTGACAAATATGTAGCATTAATAATTTATTACTCAATCATATGAATTAGCATTTGAATCACGAAGTGTACTATACAATTCTATAAATTTTTTCAACATAAGTATTGAAAAATTTAACTATAATGTAGCTATCTTTATATAATTTCTTTTGTTCTTTAAAAAATTGACTCATTAATTATTACTGTGAATAGTTGTAAGTATGTAATTAAGAATGGATACAAAAATTATAAAGTACTCCATAGAAATTTGAACAGCTTTCAGTCTCTGATCTCCAAAGTTTCCTTTTCCAGTTTTCTTTTAATCCTGTGTTAAATATGGGCCTTTCGTTTAATTAATCAGTACTACATATTTAGATGGTAAAATGTCTAATCGAAAAGTATAAAATTTATTAGAATATTATTATATTTTCATTTAAATACCATTATTTTTAAGAAAATTGAAAAGAAGCATAAAATTTCTGTTTTAGAAATTAAATATATTTTCACGAGTAACGTAATATTTCATAATGTGTTTCACCAACATATTTTTATAAGAAAAAACCCTATAAGAATAATCCGCAGGGAAAAGGTGGAGTTACCTTGAAGGTAATTGAAAACTGTAGTGAATTCCGCTAATGAGAAAAACTACTTCTTTGCAGGTAAAAAGAGACAGAAAAAAAAAAGGATTTTCATTAAATAGATTCTTTTAATCGATTGACTTTCTTCCGACACTTTGAATTAATAACACATGAAGGATTGTATCCCCTATCCTACCACTTAAGAATTAATCACCCATTGAGTTGATTTATCATTTCCTGAGTAGCCAAAGCCACTCGGTTAAAATGCCGAACACTTTTTAAGGCACATAATAATAACCCTTTACCGTTATTTTTTTAATTTGAATTCCATTATATCCAAGTTTTTTTTTTTTTTTTTTTTTTTCTTTTTTGTCTTTTAGAGTTTTATGCCATCATGGACTAAGCTATTTTTCTGCAGGTATTCGCTGAGGAAATGATCTTGTAGTGTTTAGTAACTTAAGCTTTGTGTGACACATTCTATTTTTCTAATAATCTTTATCTACGCTCAGATGCAGTTATTGATTAAATGGTTATGAGTAAAAGCATAGCAGAAGAAAAACTCTGGATATTTTTTCTTCTTCATTCTTTAGAAGTAATATTTTCCAATACTGTGTCATTTGAATATAAATGACTTTCTAAGGAAATAAAGAATAACAAATATTGTACGCTATTTTTGTCCTATCATAGTAACTGCCAAATGACACTCTTTTAGTGCTTTACATAATCTATAGTAAGGGTTACTGATTGAATTTTGTATATTCTTTCACTGCAAATATCAGATACAGATAACTCTGGTGAGTAGAATCGTAACTGACATTTAAAGAATATAATAAAGTAATTGAATTTTTATATTAAAAAAAAATCATGTTGAGACAGATTTTTAAGGGATAAAGTTTACTTAAAACTCTTCTAATATTTTAAGCGTATGCATGCGCTAGTAATTTTTAGAGCATATATCAGGGATGGCGAACCAGTGACACGCGGGCTCTCAATGGCACGCGACACAATATTTTGGGCACGCCACTGATCAAAATAGTTTGCATTTTAGTCCAAAATAACAAAGTTCACTATGAAGTAATCCTTATGAGGGATCTCATTTGTGCTTTTGTGTGTGTGTGTGTGTGTGTTGTGTGATGCTAAACTTCGTGTTTTCATAAACAATATTTTTAAAAGAAACTACAAATACTTTTCAGACTTGAAAAAATATCAAAGATTTAGATATACGTGAGAAAACAGACGAAGAAAGAGTTATAAAACAATTTATTTCCGCAATTGATTTTTCAATCAAGGAATTTTCAGCGAGATGTTCTCAGCTCAAATAATAATCGGACACGTTCAAGTTTGCTACGTACCCTGATGTGACTTTATTTGATTAACTAAACTTGTTCAAGTTCTACTGGTTGGAAATTGAAGAATTTGATATACGACTGATTGATTTTCAGTATAGTTCAATATGAATTCAAAAATTTATTGAAACAAGGAAAAAGTTGGGTTTGATATATTGTAAAAATCCCAGTAAAGAAAGTTTGGAAACTTGGAATTCGATTCCAGATACATTTATATGTTTGAAGAAGCTGACTCATTCTATCATAACCACATTTTCATCTACCTATGCATACGAGTCATTATTTTCAGAAATGAATATCATTAAAGCTACGCTTAGAAACCGTCCAATTCAGCATGCATTCTACTAAAAGTAACACCTTATATTCATATTATAAGTTATTTGCCATCCAATCTGCAACATCAAAAGTCTCACTAGTGTTATCTTATAATTTGAATTACACGTATAACTAAAAAATTTACTACAATACGATAAAAATGTATTTTTTCGTAGTGAACAAAGAGTTTCGAGTTTTTAGCATTTAGTTTTATAATTTTCCCAATAATCACAAATCAAAATTATTTGACGGCCCGTCTATACCTCATTAAACACTTCTGTAGAAAAAATGGCACGTTGATCCATAAAGGTCAGCCACCCCTGGCATATATGTATCATACTTAGTTTTTTTAGAAATAAAAACACTCTTGTGCTGTTATCATCATATTTCTTATGGTCATGAACTCGTGGCTGGAGTGTCACAGAAGACTAATCTTGTAGAGGGGGACCGATGCAGGTTAAATTTGTCGAGGCTCAATGCCCTCCCGTTGGTGTACTGTGATTGTTAGGAGATCTCAGGTGTCATCCTCGCCACCTAACCGTGGTTTAAAATTGAGGTCAGTCGCCAATAGCCCTCGTGCCGCGTCATAGTGCTACGTAAGTATAACTCTAACTCACATCTGAATCTAATAAATTCTATCTTACGTTACAAAGACTATGATTTCCATAAAAATGCGTGGCCACTGTAGCCTAGTGGTCAAAGTATCAGATCGTAGCTGGCATGTCATGAGTTCAAGCCGAGTACCACTTAAGACTCGTTGTGTAGGGGAGCGATACACGTTAAATCTGTTGAGAGCTCAAACGTCCTCCCATTGGTGCGGTGTGGTAGTTAGGAGAGGGGAGAGTGCCAGCTCAGGTGTCGTCCACGTCACTTGACCATGGTTCAAAATTACGTGGTCCGTCGCCAAAAGCTCTCGTGTAGCTGAACAGTGCGACGTTAATATTCACTCACTCACCTATCTTCCCAACGAGAAACTGAAATAAATTTTCTTATTGAGAAATGATAAATAAGTAGCAGCTAGTGTAACTTTTTGATAATTCGTTGAAAAATTATCCTGATTATGCATCATTCATTTTTCGCGAATTCCATCTCTTTTGACAAAATTGCATTTGATATGACATTCAATCTTTTATTCTGAGGTTCTGAATCTTAATTAGTAAGCTGATAAAGTTAGAATATTCGAACAGCACTGAAACTGAAGTGTGTTCTGTGCTATTTCACCTTAATATCTCAGTTCTTAACAAGTGTGTATAACTGAAGAACTTTTAATTAATCTCCACGAACTCAGAAACTTCTTCAGATAAGAATGATGGTCTTTCATCACTGAATAAGTGCAAAAAGCTCTGTTCTCAACTGGTAGAAAGGGAAAGGGAAAGTCATGAAAAAAGGAATTAAACTAGGGTAATGATGTTTACCTGGATAAACCAGGAACGCGTCTTTTTCGTTTTCGTGCTTTCTAGTTACTTAACACTTGAAATAATGAGATATTTCTTCTGCAACTTCCGCTGGTCTTATAAGAGAGACAACCGCTCGCTGAATTCAAATTAATTTCTTTTCTTTTTAATTAGAAAAGTACGAATCCTCTTAGATTAAAAATTTCAACTAATTTGCGTTACATTTTCTCATTAACTCTACACAAAAGGAAATCTTCACTTCTTATTGTGTTTTTCCTGTACAGTTTTTCCGAGCTGTAATTTTTGAATAGTTTGAATTTAATTCACTTAAATATATGAATGAGTGAAATTTGCTTGTATTATAAGGTAGAATGAAAAACAAATAGCTTGCTTTTACAATTATTCTTTTTCATTTCGCATTTTGAATTGTTGTACTTAGTCAAACTCCATAAAAAATGACCATCTCTTAAAATAAGGGTGGGAACTATTTTAGGAAGTACTTAAATTTATATTTTATTTAAGACTACGTACGGAAAAAAAAGTATATATATATATATATATATATATATATATATATATATATATATATATTGGTGGACAATGGCGAAGGATATTATGCCCCGCAGAAAGCACGAAATGAAAGCCAGCAAATCGTGGAAATTAAAATAAGTGCGAGACACTGGAAAAAGAGTTGTGCAATGGCAAATGTTTTATTTCAACACATGTGAGACATGTTATAGCGCAAATAAAAGATGTAAGAAATTTGACGCTTGTGGACGTGTACTGTACAAAGTGAAAGTTTAACGGGAAAGCTTTAGGTGATAAACATGAAATTTTAGGTGCATCTAGTTTAACATGTCAACAGCATTCAGGAATGGTCAAAGTAAGTGACATAATAATGCAGATGCATTTACACTAAATAGGAAAGTTGTGGAAATTCAGTAAATGGGTAACGCACAACCACAATTTGTAGAAGCGACCAAGACAAATAGTATGCGTTTAGGGTGAGAGATCCTTCTCCATCCTCCTTGTTCTTTGGACTTATCTCCATTGAATTATCATCTATATTTTTCTTTAGACAATCTTATGCATGGTAAACTATTTAATAAGGAAGAAAATTTGGATAAAGGAGTGTCATTTCTTAAAAATAAAAATAAACAACTTAACATAAATAAAAATTATAAATTAGAATCTTTCCCTAGGAAAGATTTACTCAGGGCAAGGATCTATATTTTGATGCATATTTTTTTGTCAACTCAAGAATGGTAAAGTTTTTTTTGGTGTTTTGGTTGTTTGTCATGGTACTAACTCCTCTTGTTGGCTGAGGTGGAAGTCTCTCTCACGCTCATTAACCAGACACTCGGGGGATTCGAACGCAGTAGGAACTGAGACTCCATTAAATACGAAATGATGATTAATAGATATCCACAATAATTTCCATTTATTAGTTTGACATTAAGCCTGATGACCCGAAGTGTTGACAAGACAAGAAGTTGATAAGATGCAACCTCTGAACTCGCCAAAAAATCTTCTAATATAATTTTCAATAACTAAACGACTATAATTCCGCAAGATAATTCAGAAATAGGTGACTACAATTTAGGCCGTACTATCGTGTAGAGTGTTGTCCATCTTATATATCTATTCTCTATCTCACGGACCTTATACATGCTATTTAGTAGTGATATTCATTTACGGAGTTGGGTAGTGCTAACACAAAGAGCCAATTTGGTTAGATGAAAAAAACACGAATTAGAGAGGATAGACCTCGCGGATAGACTGTTGTAACAAATTTTATTCACATTCACTTTGATCGTACATCATTAAAAGAGAAATTATTTAAAATCCTATTTAAAAGAGAAATGGAGATGGAGGAGTGATGAAAAGTAAATGAGCTGATTAATAATAATTCACAAAGGATATATATCTAAGAACTTCACTTCCATCGTTGTACACACATTAAAAAGAAAGGCAAGAAACAACCACCTCATGGATAAGAGAGAAGAATTTCTAAATAAAATGCTAGTGTAGATCCTTGTGTGTGTGTGTCTAGAAACACATGTACCAAATAAAAAAACTCAAAAGTTTTGTAAAAAAATTAAAAAAAAAAAAATGAAACAAACACATAATGCGAAGAACAAAAATTTATCTTTGGATCTGTGAGCCCAATATACTTAACACTAAATTGGCGATTCGAGAAAAGTCATAAATTTTAAACATCGTTCACCTATATTGGCATAGGCAATGAGATGTGACTCCAACTATTTGTTATGCCTCCAAAACTACTTCGAATGCGAATTGTCCTATTTTCCAGATCATAAGATGCTCTATGTCTTTGGAAGACAGAATTTAAGGCTTCCCAAGATTTATGATGCGAGAAAATTCTGAATGTTGCAATCCTAATGCCCAATATTCTTACACGAGAAGGTAAGAGTAGACTCTTAAAAGTTTTTCTTTTCGCTTTTGTGTGGCTATAGTGGAAATCAATAGATAAAACTCTGGTCGTGATTTTCGCTGCTGAAAGAATTTCATTACTTCTCTCTCTTTCCTCTCTGAATATTTTAAATTATCAAAAACTATGAAAGGGGGGAAAATTTAATTTATATTATTCATTGTACACAAGATGCAGTTTAATTAATTGAGTTCCCTTTATAATTTGTGGTTCGCAGTTATATTTATTGTAACGATATATATATCTTAAAAAAAGTCACGAACATTTTTTATCAGACAAAAATATATTATTTTGTATACACTATTGAGCACGCGCGCACACACATGAATTTATGAACAATAAATTATTGAATATTTATTAAAAGTAGTAAAATATTAAAAAATTAGTGTGAAATAATAAATTTACCATTAGCACTCCAAGGAACTTCAACGAAAGTATTTTTTTTTAAATTTTTTTAATTAATTCACAATTGCTTTGTGTTTAAATCTCATTTGAAATTTTTCCGCATAATAGTTTAGCTAAGCAAACATTTTGAGAAATCATAAATTGACTTTGACCCCCTAGAGGTTATAAACAAAACGATACAAAGTAATAGCCATTTTATGAAATGAAAGGAGATACATACATTTTCTTTACAGTTATGTTTTTAAATTTTTATAAATATCTTGGGGCATCAGTTTTTTACTTTTAAATCACAAAATATTTATTGAATTATTTTGAATTCTTATGAAAACATTTCTCTCTATTTAACGTAGGGAATTGTTTTATGTTAATCAGATACATTTGTTGTATTATACCTAACAATTCATTATGAATTTTTTGCATTGGATAAAATAACAATTTATTTTTATTTGTGAAAAATGCATTCAATTATCTATTTTAAAATGTTAATCATTGGTCGCTATTTCACCAAACATTTCTCATAACAGAAAATTTTGGAAAGAAATCTATGTTGGAATTAGCTTGGTTAATTAAATCTTTAATTGCATAATTTAGTTTCTTTATATATAAAGTAGCTTTCATGTAGTTTTTACGGATTTTCTAAAACTATCAAAAACAGTTTTCAATTATTTTATTTATTTTGCATGTTTATGAAGATATGTGCAGCCACTGTTCATACTTATGATGCTGTGTCCATTTTCCTCTACGTCCATTACAACCTCTCAGGAAAAAGAAAACGTTTTTATGGCATTCAAAATAGAGTCAACACGTTAGTTTCCGTGTGAAGCGCCGAAGTGTCGCCCTCTAATTGTTAGTAAGTAACGCATGAACTGTTGGAATATGATATAATAACTTATTTTATGCAGCACTTTTCTCTGTCGAAAAAAAAGCACAAGTCTTATTGATGATGACGAGTAGCAAAAGAAGTAACAAAATAATTACCTCATAATAATAAACTGGATAAAAATGAAATTGAAAAAGGTGTGCCTTCTGATGTATCACGTAATACTGAGATAATGTGAGGTAAACCCGGTTTATGACGCACCAGCGGTCAATGAGTAAATGCGCATGCAAATAGTAGAGCTGTACAATTGTTTGTGCGCAATGTCGTTATAATTACTCATATAATAAGTTTCTGAACTCCATATGTTGTTTCGGGGCTTGTCAGCAGTAGGGGTATCTAAGTAATAATGCATCACGGTATACAAAGGGTTAAGCCGTTTCCTCCCCTTTACGCTTGGGGTCACATACATCCCCTTATCCCCCTCACGTATGTAGTATACCTACACGAATTAAATATAAAAATGGTATAAGTCAGATAAAAAGATTTTTTCGTAATAATCCTGCAGCTAAACAGATAAAATACTTAATGATTCTTTTTCAAACATTGATCGATTTTTGGAAAGGAAAAAAAAAAAAAAAAAGAAATCAAGGTATATTTTAATATATAACAAATTTTTTTCCCTAACATATCTTAAAAACTGTTATGTTTGTTACCTCATATAAAGCATGTAAATGCTATTTATGAAAATGAGGAATTTAATATTTTTTTATCAACGTTTGTAATAAATTTGCATTTATTTAAAAAACATGTCACTTAGGAGCTATTTCATATAGTAGTTCTGATGCTTTAAAATCAAGTGTTTAATAAGAAAGTAATTTAATTTTTCAGAGAAAATTAGGGGCATAAAATGCATAAGGGATTCCCATTGAACTAAAATCCAGTTCAATGCAATTTTAACTGTCAAATATACGTGATGTTCTGCTGATTTGATTTTGATTGCCAATTTTACTTTATCATTTCATACCTTACTATTTCTAAATAGAGTTTGGCAGAACTCCTCAAAATGCTCTCTAACAGTTTTTGTAGATAATAGTATAAGAGGCCAGATAGCTAAGTATTTTAAAGCGTGTATTCCTCTGAAAAAAATTACAAAACTTCTACATTCTTATTAAGAATCTATGACAATATCAAAGAATAATGATGACGACTTCTAAAGATTGACAAATGCTTATATATATATATATAATGACCCATCGTAATCAACACATAACTTATTTCGATGGGCACTTACAGATAATATACCTTCACGTTATATTTCTATATACTGCTGGCCATCCAAAATACAATACCAAGAAGAATAAGAGATATTTTTTAAAGCTTTTTTAAGAATTCTCTAATAGTGTATTTAGAGAAAAATAAAAGTTATTTCTAACATTTAAATATTAATTAATAAAGCTAACCATAAAGAATAACGTTTTATTCTTTATTTTTTGTTCGATTTCTCCTTTTCGTATTTTGAAAACAAAAAAATATACTGCTCACGACTTTACGGAAACTGTTACAGTCAAAGTTAGTTTAATCTTGGTGTTACACGCAGATTAAACGATATGCACTACACTCATCCTCTTAATATAAGCATTGCTTTTAACTGAAACAGTCTGCTAATTACCCATCTCATTTCTACCCAAAGTACGAACTAATTGTTACAGTAACAATTCACGTTAACGAGATTTAATTGTTTATTTAATATGATTGCATTTGAGTCGCATAATGTGTTCCTTTTAATGGCCAAGTTAATTTTTCTGTAAAATAATTAACCTTATACTATGAATTTTATTAAACTGGTGTAATTATTTCATATAATTTAATATTAGCTTCCGTTGGCTTAGTTGTACCATTTTCTATTAAGCTTAAATTTTAGAGACTAAAAATGCAAAAAGTAAAATGCATTTCCCATAGATAAAAGTGATAGCAGAATATTCTTTAGAACTTTTCCTTTAAAATTCGAGGATAGTTCTAAGAAAAATCTGTTTAAATATACATTATTCAGATTTTTTTTTATTAAAATTTTATGTGCTAATGAAAGAAGTAAAAAAAAAGCAATTATATGTTTAATTAATTGCACTCCATTAAAATGCATGGAAGAATTATTTTTGTTAAAAGGGTATAATTAATTGCAAGCAAGTGAATAAAACGTGTTTTAATAACCGCAGTGAAATACGTTTAACGCGAAAACGCTTACAAACTAGTATGTATTTTCATGCATTTTTTTTTATCTTAACAAGAAACGAAAATCGCTTAACACGAAAAGATTTCCCTTCTGGGAATGAACAAAATACAGAAAACACCAGCCAGAATTCATTGCAGTATATGTTAATAATGTGTATACCGCGCCACTCTGGCAGACAAAGAGTTTGGAATTTGTTCAAAGCTCAAAAAATATCATCAATGCAGATTCCAATGATGAAAATGAAATGAATAATGCTGCTCTTGTTCTCACACCATCCAAAATGAGGAACGTCATGAAAAGTAGGCGCAGTTACTTAGGCGCCCAATCTAATAGCGAAATGAACAACAAAATGGATGATATCGAACAATTTGTTGACAATTTGATGCTAAAAAAGCAATGTAAAGAGAAATATCAGATTAGCTTATCACAGATTAGAGAAATACCAGATTAGATTAAAAACGCAACAAATATTTTGTTTTTCAAAAATTTTGTATTAAATTTCTTCAAGTTCTGATGAATATTTTTGTTTCATTGATTTTTATTAAATCTATGCACATATGCATATCCATGTAAATAAAATAAACTCTAATAAACTTAATTTTGTTGATACATGGTTGTAGTATTTTTTTTTTTTTGCAATATCCTTAAACACGAAAAAGTATTTCAGTCCCTTCAGTTTCGTGTTAAGTGATTTTCACTGTATATTCTGACCTTTTAAAACATTTTATTAAACTTTTAATTAGATTATTAATAACTCATCCACACTTTTTATTCTATTCAGAGAAAAAAACACGGAGATATAATTTCTCCTAACTTATTAGTTTCTCTTTATTACTGTCCCTAAATACCACACGAATCGAAAGTCTGCACTAACTTTTTGATCATCAATCTTTATATGAACGTTTGAGTTTGAGTGAATATTAACGTCGCACTGTTCAGCTACACGAGGGCTTTTGGCGACGGACCACGTAATTTTGAACCATGGTCAAGTGACGTGGACGACACCTGAGCTGGCACCCCCCTCTCCTAACTACCACACCACACCAACGGGAGGACATTTCAGCTCTCGACAGATTTAACGTGCATCGCTGCCCTACACGGCGGGTCTTTAGTGGTATTGGGCTCGAACTCATGACATGCCTGCCATGGTCCGATACCTTAACCACTGGGCTACCGCAGCCCTTCTTTATATGAAAAGAAATGTGCATAATATTCAGATGATATTTATTTAAATTTCTTAGATCCATAAAAAGGGGAATCATTCTCTATACGTAAGGACATATTTTGCTTTATGAAAACAAATATTACAAAAGGAAATTTCGCTCACAAGGGAATAAATCTAATTTAAAATAGTGTATAATATCAAGTATTCAAATTTATGGGAGCAGAGATTTTCAAGCATATAGATAAGAGGGAAATTTTGTTTACCAAAAAAAAAATCAGAATCAATTGGAAAAATACTGTACAGTCTTAGTTCTCTTATCTGGTGAGACAAAAAAATCTCGTTCTTTTTTTTATTTATTTTTTAAAGATTTTTGGAATGTTGCAATGGCACTGATTTAGCCACTGGCTTTTAGTTATATCAAAGGCCGCGGTAGCCGAGGGGTATAGGTATCGGATCGTGGCTTGCCTTGTCACGAGTTCGAGCCCAATACCACTAAAGACCCGCCGTGTAGGGCAGCGATGCACGTTAAATCTGTCGAGAGCTGAAACGTCCTCCCGTTGGTGTGGTGTGGTAGTTAGGAGAGGGGGTGCCAGCTCAGGTGTCGTCCACGTCACTTGACCATGGTTCAAAATTACGTGGTCCGTCGCCAAAAGCCCTCGTGTAGCTGAACAGTGCGACGTTAATATTCAATCATCAATCAATCATTTAGTTATATCAAAGAGAATAATTAATTTTTTTACTATAGGAAGAAGGTAGTAAATCTTATTTTCTATGTGTAAATAAATCGGAATAAAATTTTATTGCATGCTACTCATCCTTTCATTTGCAGTACTTTAACAGCATTTGTTCCAATGAATTCGACTTTTTTGCTCCTCCAGCCATATCGAATTCTTTGAAACAATTTTAGTGCACCAGTATTTATCAAATTACTATGAAATATTTCTATATAAGTTTTTGAAATTTAAAAGAGTTCATGGGAAACACTTCTCTGTAATATTGAACCCTTGTGAAATTAATAAACATGAGAAAATGTGTCATAAACTCCCACAAAATGTACTTGCTCATGCCTACAATTAGTACTATTACTCTGTAAGCTACTTGGATTTTAAATCATATTTTTTTCCTTACATCAGTGCTTCTCAAAGTTTCAATATTCGCGACCCAATATTCAATCATAATTTTCATCGCGCTCCCCCCTCATACAATAACAAAGTATTGAATTCACTAATACTATACTTGACACTAAACAATACGACTTTAACCTCTTAAGTACCACTGGCGTATATAAACTTCTCGCTCAGTCAAAGCATTAATTTCCCCGGACATATATATACGTCTTTCTGAAGTACGATCTTTTCTGTGCACTGCTATCCATAAAATTATTCCTAAGGTTTTGGAATGTAATAAAAGGACCTTGACAGTGCTTCCGAAGGATTTACTTATTTCAGATTATTTGCTTCATTATTCCTTACTGGGGCCCCGGAGGGGGGGGGGGGTGGGGGCGGACGTGGAGGAGGGGGGGGATGGGGAGACAAAGCAGGTAGCTTTTTATCGGCAGTTAAGGGAGTAATTATAAACAGTACGAGAGAGAGAATTATAAAGATAAGTGTTAAAATTTTTGTACATAATTTTATATATGACAAGCTCATAAGGTCACTGGTAATTATTAAACTTGTTCTTAACTTTGTACTGTTAAATTAATTATAAAATACATTGTGTATTTTATTTTTTATTATGTCAGAATGTATTTATTAATTTACTGAAGTTAAGCAAACAAATTTAAATAAAATAAAATTTTGTTTTCAATTTTTCAATATGCTCGCGCCCCCCTCGTAGAATTGTCGTGGCCCCACAGTTTGAGAAACGCTGCCTTACATATTAACACTTTATCTAACGACGTGGTACTTATAAGTACCACTCACTTTAAAATAACATAGAATAACCAATTTTACGAATATTCTGACAATACTTACCAGGAATATTCTTTGAAATCCACTCTTCCAAAATATATGGCAGCACGGGTTACGGGTTCTATGATGAGTATTTTAGCGGGGAAGGCGGATAGTTTTATAGCAGAAATTGCGTTTTCAGCTGACGGCGTTTTCAGCGGATTGCAAAGATTATCGCTTTTGTTCCGAAAAAATAGTTAATGTCAAAATTTAAGTGTCTTATTTTTTGTATGTTAATGAGGACCTTAGAAAACGATTTGACTCTTTATTTTAAGTGAGCAGTGTATATAATTAATTTTACAGTGGAATATCTTTAATTAATTAATTAGCTCTAACGGATTAAATTTCCCAAAGTTGAGTATTTTGTTTATGTATATCCCTTAATTTTGAATGTAGTGATCCAGAAAAAAAAATATTGCATAAAAAAAAAACTGCAGTAAATCATAATGCGGTAGATAAAGGGTTATGAAACGGAAGCAATTGTCCTTGTTAAGCAGACAAAAAAAATTGAATTCTGCGTTTCGAGTTATAAATCAACAATGAACTTCCCCGATCTGTTATTTTTGGCAATTGACTTTAAGTAAATTTAAGGAAATCTACTCAATTTTCCCAATTTGTGAATGATTTACAGTAAGAGTTACAAAAATCGATTTCAAAAAACTCCTTTAACAACCAAGTTCATAAAAATTTCATTAGTTTTTCTCTCAGAAAACTCACGGATAAAAACCCAACCTGAACATCTTTTGCGTTTTCTCCAAGTTGGGTATTTGACATCATAAATGAAGCAACAATATTAAATAACCATTAAAACAAATACTTATTGAAACAGTTTAAAATAAAAGAACGAGGTATCTTTGGAAATATAGAAGCATTAAATTTTAATGGTACTCTGAAAACTTTATATGAAACTCATAAAACTAATACATACAGTAAGCAAACGTTAAGTTCGCATATCATCCTGTTTCTATTCCACGAAGAGTCAACAATTCGTATTTAGTGTACGCTTTATTATTATATTTCCATGCGATTTTATTATTTTATTTATCACTCTAAGAATGAAAATTTTGTAATATTGACTATAATCCGGTAGTAAATGATAAAATAACTTAAAATAAATCATTAAAAGAATAAACATATTATTCTACAAAATGAATGCAATAGTTCTGGAACTTTTTCCGTGAATCGATCTTCCAATGTTTATGAGTTCAAGTTAATTAAAGAACGGATCTAATTAAATGGAAGCTAGCACAACATCACTTGCTCTTGGATTTAATTAATATTTTCAGTAATTTCACCAGTTTCTTATTTAAACTGATAAAACTTTAATTAGCGCTATAGACGATGTGGTCATTATTCAGTACAGCAGTCTATCTACCTTCGCTATAGAAACCTGAGATGTAAAGTAGCTCGAAAACTTTAATGCTTACATTGAATTCACATCTGTGAAAAAGTTGCGATAATGAATTTTAAGTAGTTAGAAGAGGAAAAAGTTCGAACTGACAAGAGGAACATACAATAATGAAAATTTCAATAAAACATTTCTCTTCACCGAAGTATAACTAAACGTTGCTTGTACTAATTTTTTTAATAAATCTTCATTGCAGTTTGATTTTTTTTCATTGCATTTAGAGTAACTATTACTTTATAAATTTTCGGGTTCTAAAGTTTTGAAAAAAATGCAACTTTAACAAACATGTATTGGAAATTTACAGAATTGAAGGTTTTCTTGTGTATATCAGGTACACAGAACGTAAAACCAATATTCATTTTTTTCCTTTTACATACATGCTTTTCATAGTTACTGGAACTACATGTATTTATTATTTATTCAATTTTTTAATATTAATATATAAGTAAAAAATGAGTAGGAATTCTACTTTAAGGTATCCGACTCTACGTTCAGAACCGTGATTTTAAAAAAGCGCATAAATGGATAATTTTCATGATATTTAGTGTAACTTAGATTAGAATACATGTATAAAATTGTTTTAAGGACATTTTGACAAAAAAATTATTTAAATACAATATTTCGGCAAAAAATTAACTTAGAATAACCTTTTTTCAAAATATTCTCCTTTATAAAAAATGCTTCTAAAACAATAACATTTCGCTTATATAAAGTAAAGACTTCTCCAGAGAGTCTGAACTAGGAGTTTTAAAAAATTCACATTATTTTCAGAGTTACCACCAATTGAAAGAGTTACCGGCGTTTTTTTCTTAAAATTGCTCCCCTCTGTTTTCGTAAAATATGGATAAACCCACTTCTAAGTTATATATTTCAAAAATTCTAGTTGAGCCTCTGTAGAGAGGTCTGAGCTATATATAGGCAAAATATTATTATAATATAGAAGCATTTTTCACAAAAGGAAAATATTTTGAAAATGGGTCATTTTATGTTCATTTTTTGTCAGAAAATTGCACTTAAATAATTTTTTATCGTAATAATATTCTTAAAACAATTTTATATACATTCACTAATCTAAGTGATACTAAATCATAAATATTATTCATTTATACGCTTTTGCAAAATCAAGATTCCAAACGTAGTCGGTTACCTTAATCGGAACATAATCATTAGGTTGTTTCTGTTTCAATAATTCCTGGTATCACCCTAAACTGAAAAATAACATACAGCCAATAAAATAGAAATTTATTTTGCCTATTGCGTGTGTGTTATTCCACTGTTAATTTTATTTATTATTTTATAGATACATTAGAATGCAAAATTTAAGCAACTTTTCAGATTCTGAAAAAAAAATCAACTGGATGACATGAAATTCACACTACACTTAAAGGTTGAATTCATGAAAGCACTTAAAGGTTAATGAAAGTATAATAGCCAAAAATGAGCCATACACATACATTATGAATCAAAGCAGAAAAAGGCTTTATTGACAGAATGGTGTTAGTAAAAAACATTGTCTGGCCATGAGAAAGAACAACAAGCCGAAGTCCCTTAATAAGGGATATGACGCCTCCTGACTGCAATGGTTATATGACACTGTTGGTTCATACTCAATGCCAAATCATCAGGGAGTTCTTGAAGTAAGAGTTGTCATTCTTCAAGGAGCATCTGTTTCAGTCACCTGGTGTTCTAAGGAGGACACGATCTTGCAGCCAAGCGACTCCTCAAAGCATCCCACACATGTCCAAATTCAAATCGGAGAAGCATGAGGATCAATCCATTCTACAGATATCTAAACGCTACTGAACAGCAGAGGTCCTGTCTGGACGTGCATTATCGTTTATAGAGATTATCGAATATCCTTCCAAGTAATATATCATCGTGCTGGACGCAATTAAACCATAGTGATTCGAATTCAAAATTGGTGGGTGAAAGAGGGACAAATTGACTGACGGGATGGATTTGCCAGCCTCGTGACACCACCAAGACAGATATGTTGTGTCCATGACAATGATTGAAATAGCAAGAGCCTTAGTATAAGAATTAAAGTTTAATGCATACAATTCTTAAATAAACTTCAGCACAAACTTTTAGTTTGAGAAGTAGAACAAAAATAAACGCATCTTGCAAAATGAATATGACTAGTGACTATATCTAAATCCCCACTCGATGTACTTCAAATTCTTCTTCAACTTCATTCATCTATAAAAACAAAAGTGAAGTAATATTTTCTATTCATGTAATAAATTCAATTGATCCTAGCTTTCCCTCAATTTCTTCGTACTACTGTTTTTAAGAGGAATATTATATTTAAATTTAAAAAAGAAGAAATGTGCGAATTTACGTTTTTTAATTTCACGAAATGAAAGTAGGCTGAATGAAAGAAGAATCGATAGAGCAAAATAAAATCTTTCTACATGTGAAGTAATGAAAATGAGGGTGGATTTAATAAGATTGGGATGAATTATTCGAAGAATAAATCTAAAAGGAAGATTCGAGAATACTTTATTTCCTTTTAGCTAAGGACACCTTATCAATGATAAGATCACTACAGCCTTGTGAAAAAAATTAGAAGTTAATGGAGAGAGATTGATAGAGATGTGGAATTTCACTAAAGATCGCATTACGGAATTGAGAATGTTGAATCCATCAAGCTTCTAAGTTCTCTAGTGGCGCGGTGTAGATTCTTGACGAGTGAAGCACAAATGCAGGTGTTTTCTTTCTCGTCTGCTTGTTACAAATATCATTCCTAATGGTATTGTTGTAATAGTACATTAATATACGAAATTGAAAATTGACGGTAAAAATAATAAAATTATCATATAAGCTCTATGACAGCATGATGAATTTTTCAGTATGAGATTTACGAAGTACTGGATTAATCAGAAAAGAGAAAATTGCAAGGTTTTGTAAGAACTTAATGACTATCTATTCAGAAAAGAACATATTTTGTAAATGCAATTTTACTTTCAGCTATAAACATTATACTATTTGGAACATATCACTATTAGTAATTATGGATGATGGTCATCCTTTTATAAAATAAAAAGTTTTTAAATACTCGAAATGTGTGCAGGAAAAAACATTTTTGAGATTTCATGTAACCATATTCTTTTAGCAATATAATTAATCTTAAATCAATAAATTTGTGTTAGTACATCTGATACTGTAATTATAACTGGATTATGATGTTTATGAAAACTTAAATTTAAAATTATCACCGGGTAAACTGAAAATGCCTGAAATAACTAAATAAATTTAAGATTGACACATTTTAGTTCTGTTATAAATAAGCAGAAAATCTTTTTTTCATATTAATATAATCTTCCTATTGCTAAACTCCTTTGCAATGACCACCAATTCATATTGTTTCAATATTTAAAAACAATTTGAAATATAAATTCAAAAAGGCCGTATTTTAGTATTTAAATAAATCAAAATTCGTTTAAATTACTCTGATAATTTATATATATATAACATTGGTCTATAAAATCTTCATATAAAACAATAACTTTTTATTCTAATTTATCATTAAATTTGCTTTTTTCTCTTCTTTTTTGGGCAAATATTGATGTATTTATAATATATATACTTAAAATAACTTAATCTTAAAGTGAAAGCAAGATTTGTTGCATCACATTACGCTTAAGGTATCCGATTACCCTAAAGTCAAGATTTTTTTAAAAAAAATTAACAATTTTTTTTATGATTTTATTTTATAGGCCATCTTATTAGCTTTATAAAAATACCAAGGGTTTTATTTTCCATTCCTTAGAACAAAAATTACAAGTGTTTTAGTAAAGGCAAATTCTATAACTTTACATAAGATGTCAAACTTTGAAATGTGTTTTTTTCGAAAAGCTCAAACAGGGACAGCAATTGCTCAAAACTTTTTTAAAATAATTTGCTGAAGTTTTTTGTGTTTGTTCTGTATAACAGTAGAAGTATTTTAACCTTCAGATTTATCAATCAATGTTTTATTACAAAATTTACAGTTCTTTCTGTGAATATAATCACTGTTTTTGTAAGCAATTTCATATAACTAAGATAAAGTGCTCTAGCTTTTGTAAAAATTAAAATATCTCTTATCCTGAAGGTCATTTCAAAAAGAAATACAAAGTAATACATCAAAATTGAAAAATTGAGAATTTGTTTATTTACTATTTGTACAGAGCGGGCCTCGTTTATGTAATTTTTTGTCAATTTTTACCCATTTTTTTTCCATTTTAGTAGCAATAATTTATTTTTCTCCTCTTAATTTTAGCCTTTTTTACTTAAAATGTACTAAATAAATCTAAAAAGCACAAAAATTCTCCGTATCTCCATTTTCTTAAAAAAAAAGTTCTCGCAAGTAGTCGGATACCTTAAATGTTTTTGCCAGAGAAAAAAGAATTTTAAAAATATTTCAAATAGCGGAAAGAATTTTTGCTAACCGATTTATTAAGTAGCTTTTAAATAAAAAGCGAATTTCATACACGTGAAACTAACTTATATAGCTCGGGTTTTCTAACACTATGCATCTCAAATATTTCCATTTTTATCAAAAACACCTTAAAGGATCCCAATTACCTCCATACAAGTATTACGGGATATTTTTCAATAAATAATTCTGAAGTGTGGTCATTTACTCTGTGGTTTAATTTTCCCAAAGAGAAATATAAATTATTATCAAAACTACATAAAAGATAAGAACGTTATATTATTATAAGAGCAAAGTTTTCACAAGCATTCCCCATTCTGTGTCCCACAATAGCCGATTGTAGGAGCTCCTAAGGGAACTGTTTACTCAAAAAGTAATTACGTTGATCGCATAGCTAGCGCAAATGTTTGGCAACTGTTCAGGTTTAGAAAGGGTATGACATTTAGGGATTTAAGAACATGGCACCTGTTAAAGCATTATTACACGCACTTTGGACATTAAAAAATAATTATTCCTTCTCTCATATGAAAGTGGAAACATGAGCTGGCACTGAACCATGCTTCGCTAGAGTTGTATATTCATTGAAACGAGATAATAGAGTAGTTTTACAGTGAATTAGTTTTCAGTTAGTGCTTTGAGTTTAGATGGGGTCATATTTCTAAGTCCCTTTTACTAAGTGAGAAATGGTAACAGCTCCCAAACAAAGCTCTCTAAATTCTGAGATTTATCAAAATCGTCTTGAATATTATAAAAGTCAATATTATTTTTTAAGAAAATTACTATTACATATAATGTGCACATATAACAAATGTTGAATATGATACCATATCATTGTTATAATATGGTTTAATGTATAAAATAGCTGAGATGCAGCATAAATGCGCAGAGAACTGTACACTTCTGCAATAAATAACCTTAAAAATGGATACTGAAGCCCTTTTAAGATTTAAATTTACGACCTGTCCAAAATTCGACGGGAACAAAAAATAGTACCAAATGTTATTTCATTAAATATTAAATTAAAATTAACAGAAAAAATTAATGCACTGAAATATTTTAAAGGAATTTTAACTAGTTTGTATTATTATACGAGTTATGCTATAAAAAGGCAATCGAGATATCCAGTACTATAATGCATCCAAATTTTTCAGTCTTTGATGCTGAATACCAAGAATGATTTTCCACCTCCTCCTCAGACCAAATTCAAAAAAGATTTATTTTTATGAACTTCAACTTTGGCGTTCAAAATCGTTTCACTTCCTTACAAATGATTCAAATTTTTTTTGAAAAAAATATCCAAATCTCTCCCACTCCTTTCTTGAATAGCTTATGAAAATTCAATTTAGAGTACTCCCCCTCCCTGTTTCCTTTTCTTCGATCCAGCGTTATTATACAGAAAAATGGAGAATGCTGCTTCAGCGTCCCAGCGCATCTTGAGGTTCCTGTCATACCACAGATAAGACGAACCATAGAAGATTGAATCAATTGTCCGTCGATTAATACAATAGCCTGAAGGCATGTCTCTCTCTTTTGAGGCTAGTGTTTAGTTTTCATCACGGAAGGCTGTGTTTTCATTGTCGTTTCTTTCGAATAGTATTGTGCTTGATGGCCTAAAGCGTTCTTCCCCTTCGTGTTATACAACCAAAGGATTCCAATTACTTCTGTTACCAGTCGATTTTGGCATGCATTCGCTTACCGCTGGAAAGGCTCAAATTGCGAGCAAAATTAATTAGCTAGAATTATTTTTCGAAAAAGATTCTCATTTAGTTAGAAAAGAATGAAAATACACTAGAATGCATCGTTATTTTACAGTAATGGCTTTGTCGAAAAGGGTAGTTATTGGAAAATTTGTTTGATTGAGTGTTTCAAAAGGGGAAGGTTGTCTTTCTTCTTGAGCAAATTTAATGTGGAGTTACTTCTTATTGTCATTTTAAGATATTAAAAATAGTTCTTTCTGCTTGCTGAGTTTCTACTTGGGAATTCCTGTTTATTTTTGAGATTAATCTATGTTATTGACAAGTCCAGTTTTTTATATATTTTGATCACTTATAAGAAAGAAAAGAATTTCGCAGAAAAAAAGCAAATTAATACTGATATATATGCATTCTTATTTCTAATTTTTCGTTTATCACATTTTACACTAAAATGTATTGAGGGGAATGACCCTTACTTTGAATTGAATCATTTTAAGTCTAAGACATTTAATCATGATTTTATAAGCCTAAGAAAAGCACACATGAATGAAATCAAGTGTTCTGAAAGTTACGTGAATTATAGAAAACATATATATACACACGCATAAACATACACATCAGAACAATCCCAATCGTACACTAATATTTTTACAACCTTTTTACTAATATTTTTACATTCGAAATAAAAAAGCAAATTTGTTTGTTTTTTTAAATACGGGTGCAGTAAAATCTCAGAAAGAAAAACCAATTCTTTTGAGAAAAATATAAGAAGTACAAAATGTATAAGTCAGATATATTAAATAGAATTAGTAAAATCATGGAAAGGAGCACAATTTCTAACGAGAAGAGTGATTTTAAATAATAAAACTGAAAGTGGGTGCGTAGCTGAAACTTTATAGTTAAATATATCTTGATGATACCTAATGACATAAGAAATAATTCACCAAAAATGACTAGCTGGAGCTTCAGTTTATTGTAGCCGTGCATTCAGATAGTGTATGAAACAGAGAACATTCCATAAGATATCTTTTACGCGCGAGTGTGATTCCGTTGAACCACGTGGACTGTACCAATGCCTCTCGGATGGATTGTCAAACAGTATTTGTTACCATTTGCAACTGGACTAAAGGAAGAAAAGTGGTGAAATCACAGGATTGCTCGACATTTGAGTCGGAGTGATGGTAGCAACCGACGATGTTAGCAGGAATAGTTGAACCACGGCTGTACAGAGCGTCGTGAAAGTAGCGTGTTGTTGAAAGCGGAGACAGATCGTGATCTTCCGATCAGCGCTAACAGCCTCGATGTGACATCTGTGATCTGAAGTGTAAACGAGACACCAATACCCTCGATATGCGACTCAGTGACTGTCATGAAGGCCATTTTGCCAACTACCCATCACCACTGTACATCACTAAGCGCTTTTGAAGTGGTACCTGGCGCTTTCGAGATGTAATCTCACGGATTAAAGTAGAATTTTTTTCAGTCATGATTTCACTGGTATCCCTGATGATCAGTGAAAACGTATCTGAAGACTTTCAGGACAATGGTAGGATACTCACTTACCTCTCGTTTGCCATACAACCCGACAACTAGGAGTTATGATAAGGGGTGTTATTTCATTTCATAACTGCACCCTTTTGATTGTCATCTTTTCTTTTTGCTTTTGTTGTTGTATCTTCTGAATAAAACATTTAATTCCTTTGATGCTGCTAACTTTTCGTTTTTTTTTTAAATGTACATCAACCGATTTTCCTCCCATCAGATAACTCCATCTGGGGGTGTCGCATTTTATGTTATAAAATGTATATTGAATTTTCAAGACATTGGTTGAATGGGAGAAAATTATAGCTAAAAAGAGAGATAAAAAAAAATTTTAAAGTCAAATTGTTGTATCTACTGTACTTCAAGAAATTATATCCAGTGCCCTGAATAATTAAATTTTAATAATACAATAAATAACATAGTAATAGCTAAGGATTTAAATATGCTGCATTCCTTATCAAAGAGTTTTAGTATCTAGTCATATCTATTCATTCCAAGACTCTATAAATAAGAAAAATTCTCTGGACATGATTTTCTTGTTTGTATAAAATTTAATATAATGAAAATCCTAGTTTTAACGGTAGGTATAATTGTATTTTGTTCAACTTGATATTGTCATGTGATACTAAAATAAAAACAATATTTTTTAATGGGGAAAAACGTATTGGTGGATAGAACTTTTTGATTAGTCCATTATCCCTATATTCAAAAGCATGATCAAGGATATAGACAAGCTCAGTTAAAACATGTACATTGATTATTAAATTTAAGTTAAGAAAAAAATTGTAGAGAAACAATTCTCAATCTTTGAGACGTGCCTCGTAAAGTGACGTGAAATGGCAAAAGAGAGAGGGAGAGAGTGAGAAATATGGGAGGAGAAAGATGGGGCCAAGAGAGAAAACATTAAAAATACTTTTTCTACATAACATATTTCAAGAGAATATAAAAAAAGTGGGAATCTAAAGTCTGATTTGAAGAAAGACGTTATTAGAACTGCTACAGAAATCTGAATTGTAAATACTGAAAGAGGTGAAAATTAACATGTTAGCATATTTCAAAGATTTAAAATATTCACGCTATTTTGATTTCCTATTCGTGATTGGTAAGGCATTTTACATTCGTTTGAAAACGGAATTTTAAAATTTTCAGACATCAATAAAAACACCTCTATCTATTAATTAGTTAACGAATTAGCAAATCTAAGCGAAAAAACTTAATTGAAATTATTCATTGTAAAATCAAACGTATATCATAAATATTTAAATTTTAAAGCTTGCCTACAGGATTGAAAAATTGAAATTAATTTAGTTCGTTTTGTTTTTCATACAGTATTTTTGCTTTTTTCGTTCGTAACGTTTTGGATAAGTACACCAATCTTATCGTATTTGGCTGAAAAGAAGTTGGAACGAGAAGATGGTATAAGTGATGTAACATCAATTTATTATGATTATGAAACCGCTTTCTGTGAAGGAACCGTGATTTATGTTAATGAGAGCTGCAATTTCAAGTCAAGTGAAGAGGGATGTTAGAGAGAGGTTTGCGACTGTTGTTATGCTGAAGCTAAGGCGCTAGAGATATTATAGTTGAAGCTAACCGAACTCGAGAAAAAAGAGCAGACGGGTCAATTTAGGGCGATTAGCATTGCTGCGGATTTGTTCGTCAAAGCTAAGTATTGAATCACCTGTTATAGATATTTTTGCTAGCAATTAGTCTTTAGTGCCCCCAGCTTAGGTCGAATTTAGATAGTGACTTGATAGTCAGTCACATAAGAAAAAAGTATTGTGTGTGGTTTTATAAATATATCTCATTCTTTGGTGCAATCTCACACATCTGCGAGGGAGAGTTCGCGACACTTTTAACGCAACACACATCTAAGGAATGACTTTTCTACATCTTTTTTTATCTGCAAATTCTTTTAATCAGTCATCACATTACAATTCTTTGGTTAAATCTCTGTTTTTAGAAAGAATTGATTCAAAATTTAAACTTCCATTTAACAATGTTGTCTTACATTTGGTTCCTTAGTAGAAAATCCTGGAAAAAAAGCGAACCCTCTCCCTTCACCTTCACACACTGATTGTAATTTGCATAATTTATTTGGGTCTAATTTTTAAATCATATTTATAAATCAGTTTTAATTTTTTCCCCACTAAGACAGCCTTTTTGAATGAGCGAGGCTCTAGACTACGTCTCATTAAGACCATGATTCAGTCCACCAATGTACGGATTCGATAATGATGAACTGTAATGCATTTGCTTTTAGGTAAAGTATTTTCAACTCCCTTCCTTAATTTTTTAACATTTTATAAATAAATTAAGATATTTGTACTAAGAAACTATGCTCCTATATATAAAATAAAGCATCCATTGGACATAATCTCTTAGTTTGCATACTAAATCATCTTTATTAAAACATAAAGCTTGTTACACTTCTTTAAAAGTCCTTCCCTTTCTCCAAAACTGTCATCGAGCTGTTATTTAAAACTCAAATATGCGAAGTTTTCAAAAGTTAAGACTCTAAACTGAGTACACTTTTGCATAAAATGAGATAAGCTGCCGAAATACAATCATTAAATGTTTTACTTTCGGTACTCCCGTGGGCCTTAAACGAGACTGCAAGAGAAAATATGATCTGTAAGTGGCAATTCTTTGCACTTTGGGGCTTGTTTGCAGACGCACTCGCCGACATATCATATGTCTTGCATTAAGGACTGCCGAAACGAACAGCTGTGTTGACCAAGAGGATTGCTGGAAGTACAGACCGCTGTAGTTGGAAACCGTACGAGTTGTTGAAAGGTCCGGTTTCAGGGTGTTAAGTGATTGCTGGGAAAATGTCCCCTTCTGTTCGGTTTAAAAGACATGTGCATTAGTAAACCATTTTGATGAAGATGTAAAAAATAGTTGATTCTGGAAGCAATGTGAAAAGGATAAAAATATTAACGTTTTCTCCAGTTAGAGCGTTTTTTTAAATACTGAAATCTAGAGATTAATTTTGCTTTAAATGTGAGTTACATACGAGAAAAGTAAGCATCATTAAATCATAGATATTTTAATTTTTGTCCCGATTTTTCCTTTGAATTTATAAGTTTTGATTGTATCAATGGGTGAAGTTTTACTTCGGAGTATACATTTTGATGAATTAAGTATCAAGAATTATAGGAAGAGAGGCAATTAACTATTGGTAAAACCTCATTAGCTCTTTTATCTTTGTATTGTATTGTTTTATAAAAGAAAAAGCGTTGATGTCCGATTGTGGGTTCATTACTTTTTATAATTAGTTCACAAGTTATGCAAAATGTTACATAAGTAACCCAAATTCACAAAAATATACAAGAAATGTCAAATCTTAACAGACAACATTTAACATAAAATATTAAAAAGATTTCAACAGTTATGTACGAACTTAATAATATTACAACTTTCAGAAATATTTTTAAATCTTTTTAATATATTTACTCTAGAAGGAAGTAAATTTATGGATTTCATAAGATTAAAATATTATCACATTTCGTAAATTTCAAGGGAGCTGTAAAAAAATAAAAGTTAGGAGTAACTCTGAAGAAATTATTATTAGTTATGTAAATAAGTTACATGCGTACTAAACTATGTCACTTATATTTTATTAATTACACAAAATTCTGTGTTAATTTCTACCATATCAAAACTGCTTTACAGTAACTTAGCTAATACCATATGAACAAAAACATTTTATAAAAGGAAAAGAAAATGAAATGTGTGGAAACACTAACTTAACATTATTATATTGAGTGAAAATTTTTAATTTGTAAAAATTGCTAATTTGTTGGGAGACCAAGTTTTCGTATTTGTTACAAAAATAGAGATTTATAAGAACGTCGCACTATAAAACAACACGAGGGCTATTGCTGTCGGACGTCGTTGTTCTGAACCTCGGTCTAGTGATGAGGACGACACCTGATCTGACTACCGTGCCACGCCAGCGGGAGGACTTTGAGCTCGACAGATTTAGCATGCATCCGTCCCCTCTTTACGGAGGTTTTCAGTGGCACCAGAGCTCAAAACCAAGACAAGTCGGTCATAAGTTCATGACCATAACTGCTACACTATCACGTTTATTTGTCATTTAAGTTATTTACACACAATTTCTTTTAAGAAAACATTAAAACTATTTTACTTAATTTCCATGTGTTTTTTTGTAATATTAATCATCTACTGTGTGTCTTAATACCAGGATAAGAGAAAGTAGTTAAAAAGAAATTTTAAAAAAAAATTTAATAATTTCAAAATTATTCCTCTATTTATGAATACATGTTCAGGATCATGATGAATGAATAACAAAATTTTTAACTCATAAATTATTTTCATTTTCAAAAAATATCTGTTGATAATTATTAGTATGTACCGATATTCATTAAACGCCATTGCTTCGATAATGATTAAATATCAAAGTACTAAGCCTTTAAAAAATTATTTTCTTTTGAGCAGAAAAATACTCTTAGGCACTAAATTATCAAAAAGAAAAATAAATAATAATTCTAAAAAAAAATTTAATTTGCATATAATCTAGAAAAATTCTGTTCATATACTAAAAAGTGCGTTTTTAAGTTTGATATAAATAACATGAGATTACCCTTCGATGTTTTCTTACTTCATCCACTGAAGTTGATACTGATTAAGCAAGAAAATACATTAGCTTACTCATTCGTAAAATGGGTCAAAAGACATACATAAAAAAGAAATCTCTTATACAGCTTAAAATTCGCATTTCTGATAGAAATAAAAATGCTATAGAGTGAAATATAACAAACGGTTTACTTAAATCCACGCCAGATATTCGGGAATGTGTTATCTACAATGAAAAATGTAATTACTTATAAGTTAATTAGTATACGCACACACACACAAAGTAGGTTGGTAAGTGGCACTACTTCAGTAATACAAAATTTTGAATCTAATTTTTAAAATTTTGATTTAATTGATAATTTTACCTAATTGTAACTGAACAATTTTTTCAAGATAACAAGGGAAGTATTTCAGAGGAATGATAAATAATAATTAGCATTCTTTTGATATTACCATATCTTGATATTTGATATACTTTCGATATTTATCTTATTAGTTTAGTTAAATTATTTTATATCTTAAGTTAGTCATTGCCTAATATTTTGAAGCACTACTCATTTATAGATGTGCTAAGAGTAAGAATTAATTATGCACCATAAAAATATTAGTGAATGTAAAGATTTATATTTATTTGAAAGGGCTATGATGTATAAAAACTTCCCCAGAGGAAAAATCCATAAAGCTTGCTAAACCTCATATTACTGTCAATAACTGTTATGGAGAACAAAAAAATTTGTGAATTTTGGACTCGTTGGTTCAGTTTTTTCATTTATTTGCGAAGTTTTGCTTTCTGAGATTCTTGATTTCCAATTTTTCAGATTGCGTTCTAACTCTGTTTTGCTTGGAACTTATTTTGAAATATTACACACACATATACTGCATATATATTGTAATAACAATGACAATAAAAGTACTTTAGTTCTTAAAAGAAATCCAGAATAATGGAAGAAAAAAATTAAGAAAATGTACTATTCGAAAATTGAGAAATCCAGTAACAGGTTTAAGCATGTTTTAAACTCTTTCAAAAAAAAAACCCTTCCCTTCATGTGCATGTAAGATAACTATTAAAGTTCTATCATTTTTATGCTCAGGGGGAAAAATCCCATTTGTGTATATTTACGTAGAATAATTTTGTTTAAAATATAAACCCTCACCCTAAGCAACCTTTCCCAGCGAAAAAAGCTATTTTATAATTTGTATTTATGAAGCTGTTTATTTTTGTTTTTAAAAAATGCCGAGACCAATTTTTCCACGTTTTCTTCATTATTAAATTGTTTACAACATATATGACTGTCTAAAGATAAAAGCTAGTTATAATTCGAAGGACATAAATATATGGAATAAGGAAGATGGGGAAGGATCTCTCACTCTAAATGAATACATTTTCATGCTGCTTTCTTGTGTTACCAATTAACTGAATCTCCACCAATCTTATTTTGTATAAATGCCTTCGTGTATTTTCGTCATTTCTTTTCTCTAAACGCAATGAAAATTGTTTGGGGGCTTATGCAGCGTTAATCCCAAGTTTAAATTCATAGAGCAAACATGCACGTATTACATTAAGTTTCACAGACATTTTTAAGGGTCTTGAGAGGCTTGCACCTCTCTCTCGGGCACCTAGATGGGGAAGAAACACTCGGGAAGGTAGGGAAGAAACACTCGACATGATCCAATTAATCTATTTATTTATCACACACACAATGAAAATACACAATTTCAACTAATAATAATAGTAAGAGAATGTCTTAATGCTAACCGCAAAAGTGGAATAACGACGGTAAAATACGAATAATAAGTAGACTATCAAACTTGATCCTTACCCTAATAAAGGATCTAACCTATCATCCAATTTAATCTTTTTTCAATTCAATCTCCGTGAACAATCGTCACTTTAAAACTTCCCCCTAATGATTTCTGAATCACAATAATTCAAATGTGATACCTTCAGTAGCAATCTCACCTTAATCGAGTATATCTCCTCTCTTACTCTCTTTATTCAAGCTAGAAAACTTCGATTATACATAGTAAGTTATTTTGAATATCACGATTTTCTTCTTCTGAAGGGTTGGTTGTGAATAACGTGGATTAATAGTCCAAAGATTTCTTAAGAGGATTAATTGAAGGAATGCGTATAGATCTATCACAGGGTTGGAATTATACAGTAAATTAAAGTGAATGGTTCGAGATTCATTCATTAAGTAAATTAAAATAGATTCTAATAAACCAGAGAAATAACTTTTAGAGTTTTGTCCAATCACGAATGTGAAAAATCTTTATAATCATTGTACGTTACAGAAACAAAACTTCCTTGATTATTTAATATATATATGTTCACTGTTTTCTCTCAGTAGAAATTTATGTGTGTATTAGATTTTTGTGAGAACAAGAATTTTATTTATTTATTTTCGATGCATTTTCACTAATTAACAACAACCATGGGTCTCTATATACGAGTCCATTGCATCTGCGTGATCATTTTTTATTAAACGTGCTCACCCACCAAACCTGTCACTCGTTCTTTGAGCTTTCCCGCGTTCCTTTTCTCTACTCTGTCCTGATCTCCTTAACACAGGAAGCACTGTAAATATATTAATCCTTTTGGGAGAAGAGGACCTCTGCGGATTCCACCGCAAAAGAAATTGTCTCGAGAGAGAAAAGACTACACCTGGCATTGGGAAAGGTCCAATCCACAGCAACACTGTGCTAGAAAAATATCGGGTGTTATCTAGTTTCTGTCATTCTTAAGCCAAAATAACACAGGCACAAGTAGAGACAGAACACTCCGATACTCTCCCTCGCCCATTCTGTTCTGTCACTACTCTTGGTGATCTGCTAATCTGCAGAGGACCCAGAGATTAAAGACTTCCTGTGCCTTATGGAAAAGGCGACTGTAAGCCTATCTTAGGATAAACGACAATTTCTTTTTATCGAGGGTGAAACAGTTGTCTGCAGTTTCAGATGGTTGGAGGAAAACGGTTAAAGCTCTTATCAATGAGAAATCTGGCAGAGATTATCTCAGCTTTTGTTCTGAGTGGTTAATTTTTAATTACACCTTCGTCAACTTTTATTGTAAATTTCTCATGAGGGTTTACTCTTTCCTTATAATATCATAATTGAGAAATTTAATCATATTTTTGTCTATTAAATTTGAAATCAAAAGATTATCGTAATAAGGTCATTCAAATTTTGATATTACTGATAAAGAAAGCGTGTTTTGTTTTGAATTTTTTATTAACATCTCCCTTTGAAGCTGCAATAAGGCTATCAGCTACGGACCTCGTAACCTCGAACTGTCAAGTGGTGAGAACGACACTTGAACTCGTATCCTACTTTTCAAACTTCCACACTCCGCCAACGTGAAAAGTTGGAGCCTCAACTGACTTACCATGCACAGGTCCCTCCACACCAGGGGCGGGTAAATTTTTCCAAGGTACGGGCTACTTCTAATTTTTTTGAGGTGTTGCGGTCCACCCAATGATATGGGTTTGGTGAGCTAAGAAAAAGGTCTACAAAGTATTTATTATAACATAATAATAAATACGGGATATGTACTTACCTACATAACTACAATAAAATACACTTTTAAGACCATGTTTAAAGCCAAACTCAAGATACAAACATGATAATAACACACACACCATAAATATATAATAATACCAAATAATGCATTTATAATCAAATAATTTTAACAAATTTTTAAAAAAAATCATTTTCTCCTAAAGTTAGTGCTCATAGTTGTAGTCAGTAGAAGACTTAGTCTGCATTCTGTCAACCGATCTTGAATATATTTCGGTCTATAATTCTTCTTCATAAGCTCAGCAGCCTTTTGCAGGCCAAGGCTGACTCGCTGATCCTCCTCCAGCTAACCCTATCAGTCACAATGGCCTGCCATCGGTTGATTCCCATTAGTTTAAGGTCCTTTTCAACATCGTCTAACCACCATGTAGTTGGTCGTCCTCTACGTCTGGTCCCTTCAGTTTTCTAGAAATTTGCTTTTTTAGTAGGAAAAGCATCGGCATATTTGTACAGATGGCAGAGACACCTAATGCGTGATGCTTTTATAGTTCTCACAATGTCAGTCCCATCGTATTTGCCATGTATGCGTACTAGCGTATGATTATTCAGGTTAAGTTAAATCATCACACAAATTTAACAGAAGCTGTTTTATCCAATGGTGCTGCTATTTATAGAGGAATAATATGAACTGAAATATATCTCTTAAAGTATAAATAAATTAATTAAATTAATTAATTAATATTTCAAAAAAACTATATTATCATCAAGTGTCATCCACTGCAAGCTTTAAAAAAAGGAATTTGAACTTGAGCGCATGAATAAAAAGTATTTTCTTAACGATTGAAAATTTGAACAAGATATATATATATATATATATATCAGTTCAGTTTAGGTTTTGTGGGAAATAGAGCAACAAAGGCTATTATCCCCTATATATATATAGAGAGAGAGAGAGAGAGTGAGAGAGAGAGAACTAATAGTAAGAATTGAAAAATAAGTCACACACAATTTCAAAAAGGAAACCTCATAAGATAGCCCGTTAAAAAGTGATTTCCCAATTAGTGTATTATTAAGTTTGAATAATTTTCTTCAAATAATTTTTATAAATGCTTTTCTTCATCTAGCATGTAATTTTTTCCCTAATACAAAGTGTTTCTATTTCTTTGCATTTTATCAAAATCAATTATAGTATATTTGGTACTTAACTCTTCAATTATGTGGATTACAAAAAAAGCTAGACAGAAACTATTAACACCACTTATTAAATATTTTATTTTTCATTATTTTACTGGCATTTTATTAAGCTCATAAAATTGATTTTTAGTTCCAGACATAAAAATACGATTAGAAATTACTCATGACTCTAAGAATCTGTTTTTACAAAAATTAATGAGCGCCTGAACCAACCCTAACTTTTCAATAATTTCCCTTATAAACATAAATCCTGCCGATGTAATTTTTTGTTCATCCATGGGATAATTCTATCTGAGTTTCTGAAAAGAAAAAAAAAAGTCCAAAATGAAGATCTGGGCAAAGGAAATGGGGCATGGTAGATTGGCTTCAGGGGCTTCAGATGATCCATGAAATTCTAGAGGTCATGGGAAGACTCGAGTCCGATTTCTTTTCTAAAAAGTATCCTCTAAGGATTTAGAGACAATTTTTTTAATAGGAGGAGGAAAATACTTTCTTCTTTATGTAACTCCTTGTAGAAAAAAGTGTTTAAAGTATAATGCTAGTGATTTAGGAAATAATTTTTGTTATTATCCATGCATTGTAACCCAAGCGAGATAATTCTTCATTTGCAAGTGAGCGTATCTAAAATTATCCAGCCATTCCTAATCAATACTTACGTATCTGCTGTCATAAAGCTCCCAGTAATGTTGGAATAGGTGCTTTAAGTTTTTTGGAATTTTTAAGGAATTATTTTCATACAAATTTATAATATTTAGAGTACAACATCAATTTCCCTTTTGTTTTATTATAACTCACAACAATCATCTTTAATATTTGGAAATTCTCCTCCTGTTGCTTCTAAGCGCAATGTTTATCAATTCGTCAACTTCTGGAAATACTTATTAGCTTAGCTTGTACATTATATATTGTAAACCGTATGTGTGTTAATTTTAATGACATAATTTCAGTATTAAATGCATTTTGTAAATATTAGAATTTATTGCGATAAACATGAGAAATAATTAACAAAAATACACTAATTTATAAATAGTATTTATTTATAACTATTTATTTATGAATTTAATGATTTTACAAACATATATGTTCGATTTGTCATATTTTTAAATGATTTGTTTAATCTACTAAAAAGTTCTGTTTTTGTTACGTAGGTAAGAAATTATATACTTTGTAAGTATCAAAATTTGTGGTTTATAATTTAGATTTAAATTATTATGTAGTTTATATATATATATATATATATATATATATATATATACATAAAATTAGGATTCTAGGCATTATATAATTCCTAATTTCAGTAAAAAATGTTTAAATTACTTTCAAATATGGGCCTTTATTTACCTAATGTAACAATTACACGTTGCTTCGTGACACAATAACTTAGCGAATAACATAGTTATTCTTCTCTTTTATGTTAAATTTTAGTATTCCGAACGAATGTTCAGATTCAATGTACCATTTACCTTTCAATGCAACAAACTATGTATCACTTTCAGCCATCAGCGGCACGAAATCACATCAATCATTTGAAATGGTGTATCATGGGATGGTTAAAGAACCACCAAAAAAAAAAATATATCAATGTTCCGTCTGGATTTCTATGTAAGCGACGATTTTCATAGAAAATTGTTCATTTTGTCGACAGAAATATCTATTTGTTACGTGCTTTATTTTGGCATCTATTATTCTTTTACCTGCAAAAGAAATGATATATATACAGTCATCCCCGATTTAACGAATTCATCAAGACCGAATATAGAGTTCGTTCAATCGGTTTTATTCGTTGTATCGAGGTCCAAACAAAATAAAATTTTTTGCACTTATCTTTTTGAAATTCTATAATAAGCAACAACACAAAAAATATCCAAAGTTAGAAATTACACTCTTTTTATTTAACAGCTAAAAATACTATTAGTGAATTATTACGAGCCAGTTAATTGGAAACTTTAAAATACTGACTAATAGACGTTTGATAGTCTTTTTGATTTCTGACTCGAAAGATTTCTTTTTTCGACTTTATGTAGAAAAGAAAATACGGCGTCATTTGCATCATGCTTTTTTTAGGTATTTTTTCAGTTTCTAAGCAATGTAAAGCATTAGAAAATGTAACAGTTTTGATTAGAATTTCATTATCAATTTCTGCATCAGAATCGGCAATTCATTGGCTTCGACACATCAACAATTTCCCGACATTCAGTTGCACCGATGGCAATCCGTCATCAGATGTTCCATAATCTTTGAAATCTTAAAATATCTCTTGCGTTGTGAAGTGGGATGAGATAAGAAAGGAGTATCCTGTCCTATTCAAAACTCACGTGAGAAGTTACATTCATGGCCCATCTGCACCTGTAAAGTATCAAAAGGGTGTGGACTCTTTCCCTTTGAAATTTGTTACTCACACGAAAATCCTTTTTCCATTCCGGGCAAAAATGATACATTTGAAAAAAAAAAAAATTCTAATTTTTTTGATACAACCTAATAAGAAAAAAAATTAACTGCTGAAATAATTCGTTAAATCGGGGTTTATTATTCTTTAAATAGGGGTTTTTGTCTTCATTTTTATCGAGCAAAGAGAAAATTCTTTAATTGTGCTAAGGTTCGTTAAATCGGGATCCGACTGTATATATAAAGGAGAAGTGCGACTCACTCTCATTCACACACTCCTCATGTTATCTCCGAAACTATTATATCTACGGACTTGAAATATGGCAGGGTTGTTTATATATGTGTGTTGAGTGGTGTTAACTTTATTTTCCTTTTTTATTGCAAATTTGAAAATTGCATATATTAGTGGTATACTATTTCTTTTTGTTAAATTATCTTACAAAATCTACTATTTACCGTATGTCGCATGCATTTTTTTACACGATTTTTTTTTTTTTTTTGCACTGCTTTCTGAGGAATGTATGTATTGTGTAAAAAAAGAGTTGAGTGTATACACCAGTTTTACTTTCTTCTGAGATCTCTTCAATATTTAGAGTCGTAACGGATTTTATAACAAAAAAATATGGGAAATAACTTTTTTAAAAGTGGTTACGCATTTCCCATTTCGGCTTAAGCTTTCCAAATTATTGATTATTCAATCTAAATGCAAATTATTCTTTTCAAGGCAAAATACATTGCCTTAATACAACTTATTTTACGGTATAGGTTTTTAAAGTTTTATGAACTATTTTGCATAAATTAATCGCATTTTGATATGATTGCTTCTCTATGTATGATATTACTTCTGTAGATAAAAGTAGTTGAACATTGCAGTTCAAATGTCCAGCATTCACCAATTATGTGCAATCTTTTTCGTTGGTTTTATTACATCTTTACAAGTATCTGACACATCTTCTTTATTACAAATTTCTATTAAATTATTAAATTGTTGACTCAAAAGTATTACTTCATTAAGTGTATTTTCTAATTATGATCACCAGCGATGTAATTAAGTTTCTTTTTACGTGAATAAGTTCGAGTCTACAACTTAGTGTTTGAATTACAAATAGTTCGAAGTACATATAAGTGAGGAACAGTGATGAAATTATTATTATTTACTTTAAGAAAGAAAAATCTCTTTTCTTTGCGTATTGATAGCCAGTGACAACTTCTCTAAATAGGATACGTAAATTATATTAAATAGAGAGAGTATAATTTATATACTCTATTCAGTAGAATTGTAGCAATGATTTCCCAATAAAAATTTATCTGCATTTGAATGCTAATAAGGACTTTTTTTTGTAAATAAACTTATTTTATCTTTCTATGAAGAAATACCTCGCAATATATTAGAAATATTTAGATCCAGGGTGGACATTAAGTCGACCGCGCTCGACTGGTGGACTACCAAGGCATTTTGTGGTGACCGCCTGAAGATTTGTAGTTTGTAATTTATACAGAAATATTCAAGATTGTCTGACAGTATAGTCTTCTACTGACTATAATTAAGAGAACTAACTTAAAAAGAAAATGCTTTTTTAATGAATATTTTGAATTTTTTTATATTTTCTAACAAATACATCATTTAATATTATATTTGTGGTTATTATTATTTGTTTGTAGCTTGCGTTTTGCTTTAAACGTTGTTTTAAAAGCGTGAGTTGTTTTTATTGTAGTTATGTAGATAAGTACATATTCCGTATTTATTATTGAGTTATAATAAATATTGTAGACCTTTTTCTTAGCTCACCATACCTACACCACTGGGTGGACCACAATACCTTAACAAATAAGAAGTAGCCCGTACCCTGGAAAAGTCAGCCCACCTCTGATTTAGATGATAGTCTAACACAAGGGTGGCCAACCTACGGCACGTGTGCCTCAGTGTGGCACGGTGGAACTGTAACAGTGGTTCGCGAAGACTCACTGAAAAGTTAAAAATTTTTTAGAAAAATAATTTTAAAAAATTACCATTTTTCACAATTTTATTGAAGTGGGGTTGTCTCAGACAACCCTCCCCCCAAAAAAAATTTGGATCAAAATATGTTTGGGAATAAATGTTTTCTGCTATGAGCATTATAAAATAAATATTTAAAACTAGCTGATGTGCACTGATAGTAACCTAATTTTGTAGGCATCTATAAGAGCTAATCCTAATATAGATGACTTGGTAAAAAAGTTGTAATTCAAAAACCACATTAAGTAAATACTGAGCGTTTAGTAATTATTTTGAATTAAATCATCCAAGTTACTCATTTTTATTTTATACTTAACCTAATTGATTGAACTTGTTAAAAGTTTATTAAAATAAAAACCTAAGTTTGTACTTTCGTCTTATTTATTATATTATTTTTAAATTTCGGCTACATAGACTTGCATTAAAAGATGTGCTATTTGCGTAAAAACCCCAAAATAATCTTATAAGTAACATTTTTTCCCTTTTTCACATTTGCTTGTTGGGAGTGGCACATTTAACTATTTTTTATCAAAATAGTGGCACTCTTCCCAAAAAGGTTGGCCTCCCCTGGTCTAACACATTATCATTGTACTTTTTGAAACTATTAATTATTTATATCACTTTAACTGTCTCTTTTCAACGTACTATTCTGGGGATTATTTATCTTCGTATTGCAAACTATAAATTGTCTTCAGCCATGTAAGGCAGTGCATCTCAAACTTTCAATATTTGCGACCCAATATTCAATCATAATTTTCCTCACGCCCCCCTCCATACAATGGCAATGTATTGAATTCAATATAATACTGTACTTTGACGTTAAAACTACAACACGACTTTAACCTCTTAAGTGTCACCGGTGTATATGAACCTTTCGCTCAGCCAAAGAGTTCATTGTCCTGGACGTATATATACGTCTTTCCGAAGTACGATCTTTTCTGTGCACTGCTATACATAAAATTATTCCGAAGGCTCTAGAATGCAATAAAAGAACGTTGACAGTGTTTGCAAAGGATTTACTTATTTCAGAGGATTTGCTTATTCATTCCTTTTCTCCATCCTCCCCTTCCCAATACATCCCATACACGCGTCTATGTGGAAAACGGTGGCACTGGGGAGCGAATCGCGTAACTTTTAATCGGCAGTTATGAGATTAATTATAAACCATACAAATTATCAAGATAAGTGTTATATAATTTTTGTTTATAATTTTATATATGGCAAGCCCATGGGGTCGCTGGTAATTATTAAACTTGTTTTTAACTTAGTATTTTTAAATTAATTATTAAATACTTTATGCAATACTTATACATTTCATCGATGTAAATGTGTATTTTATTTTTTGTATTTGTTTACTTTCAGTAAATAAATAATTTTTTAAAATCTTTTGTTATCGACTTTTCATTATGCTCGCACCCCCTTGTAGATTTATCACGCCCCCTAGGGGGCGCGCCCCACAGTTTGAGAAACGCGGATGCAAGTTCTAAATTTCAATGATATGTTCCTGTAGTGTTACCATCCAACATACCATTGCTTGCATGACCTACCGATCTAATGAAAACTGTGCCGAGGGAAAGTGTTCATTTTGAAAAGGCAAGGAAGCGAGTTCATTTTTCGGGATCGTTGAATCCAGCGTTATTCAAGACGAAGCGACCTTTGGGTACCATTCTTCTGAAGCGGCGAGATTACGGATGAAATATATTTCGACGACAACGGCGATTACGAGAGTCAGCTGTCAAAAGCGATTACGCAGTAGTAATTTATAAGGAAAGATTAGGAAACGGGAAATTCCTGTGTGGAGGAGTGTTGTCTAACATGCCACCGTGGTTTATGGTAATCCATCTTTTCCGCGAAAAATCAGGAACGAGCTCGCTTGCTTGGGGTGGGCGTTTTTTTTTTATTTCCTCTATTCTTTTTTAAATCGACTCCCCTGCTCTTCATTGCAGTTGTTGAGTTTCTTCCAAACAAAGAGATAGTCATCACTCTTTTTCAGCACTTATTAAATAAAGTAAGTGGGTTTGGCACCAGTGGGGAGATCTTTGATATGGGGAACTTTAAATACCTCTAAAGAATTTTACTGTGTATTGTTTCAGGAACATCGATTTAGAAGTATATTAAACCATTAATCAAACGTTTGGATTTGGAGAAAGAAGTTTTGAAAATATGTATTTGTCCCTTTTCTTTCTTTTCTTCTTCTTTTTCTTGCCTTTTTGTTTTGTATATGATTATCTTGCCAGAGATGCATTCTCATACAAGTTTTCACAAAGTTGTGTTGAATATAAACGCCAATAATCTTTGCAAATAAGTTAGTAAATATCACAATGATTAAGATGTAAAAATCCATATTCTTCATTTATATTGAGCCAGTTCTTTACAAAGTACGCTCCGCTAACAAACAAAGACAAATTTATTTCCATACTCAGGCTTTCTTTTTTAAAACTACGTTTAATCTAAAAAGTACAAACTACATAATGGGCCACAGGCTTCACACAAAAGATTACTTTTTGTTTTTCTATCTTTATTTAAAAGTTTTTTTTTAGTTGTCCTTAATGCCGTCTTGAATATGAGACAGTAAAGTGCAACAGTAAAATGGCATTTGACAAATGTATTTCATTAAAAAGATTTTTTAACAATCTTGTGCTGACTAATTAAGATGATAGAAAGAGCAGTCACATTTTTATTTCAAACCACAATCAAAAACAAAAAGTAACTTTGATGTGTCGTTTAATTTAACTAATAAATACATCTCTCGCTTTTAATGACGCATTGTACATGATAATGATTAAACGACATATTAAATAAAGTTGAAGTACGTTTCATCATTAAAGGATTTGAGAGTTTTGTTATCCGTGACAATAACAAGGCTTGTTTTTTTTTTTTTTTAAAAAAACCTAGCTTCAGAATGAGAAGAGAGAAATGTTATTGAAATGTCAACTGATATACTTTGGTTAAATTATCCTTCATGAACTACTGTAGAGGGGAATAAACAATTCTTTCGTTTTAAAATAATTGAGTGTGGAGGAACCTTTTTCAATTCCTCTCTACTATTAGTTCACTCTCTCCCTATATATATATATATATATATATATATATATATATATATATATATATGTATGTATATACAAACAAGAGATAACATCCAAACAATAACATTCGATAAACACATAGACAGCAGGAAAATCACACAATGAAGGACATATAAGTATTCGAGATTATAAATATAAAATGGATGCTGCAGTGTTATGAACATTACTGACTTAGTACAGCTATTATATAAAAAAATAATTTATATAAAAGTGGGGTTGAACATGTTTTTTGGCCAGTTAACCTTCCCCCTTTTTTTGTAAATAACACTGAGCAAAAACCAATAGGAAATAATGGATAGGAATATCTAAATCCATTACAAGATAGAGGTAACTTTCCTAAAAATTGCATTTACAAATGCAAAGCCCGCGCTAAATCTGAGTGCAAACATTAATTTATTGCTAGATTCTATGCCCTAATACAGATTTAAATCAAAAGAATGGCTGAAATGCAGCACTTAACAAAAGTATAAAAAGAATGGAAATAAAAATTAATACGAGTTGCAAATTATAGCATAACTTTAATAACACTAGAGTAAATATGAATAAAATAATAATAAGTAATTTTATCTGATATTAGAATATGGAGATAACTATATAACTATGAAATATTTAAGAGTTTATAGTAATAAACTATTATCAATCTTCAAATGAGGAGATCAAAAATCACCTGAATCAGTCTTTTGCCAGGGAAGAACAAAAATTTTACTAGCGTGGAATCATGCTACTGCCAGAAAGATGGCAAAAGATATTGGACCAGAATAAACAGTATATAATATAGTAAAATATTTACTCATTCCATGAAAAAATGGTCTCATTTCCAAATAAAAAAATTAAAAATACCCAAAATATTTTCCGAACAACCAAATAATTGAAAATATATATATATGTATAAAAATAACTTCACATCTGTTGTCAGGTAAGGTATCAATACCTGATTCTGTATTTGAAATTTTTTTTGGATATATTTCTGATTTTTGGGAAACACTGTATGTTACCAAAAGTCTACAAGTAACTTTAAAACAAAAAATCCTGCAATTAAGGGTTAAGTGGCACCTAAATACAATACCGTAATAATAATCACTCGGTTACAGTGGCTACTCTAGTATAATTCTTTAAGAATTATATTATAACCATCAAATCTGAAAAGCCGTGAGAAAAGGGCTCAAATAGGGGAATAAAAATGATCGATGACTAACTAATCAGAAAATAAAACTTATTAACAAACGATGACTAACTAACCAGAAAATAAAACTTATTAATAAACGAATGCTTCTTACATTGAATTTAGAGTTTCAAAATATTGATTATTTTTCTACTGAGTATATTTTAATAAACGAGATGGAATGAATATAGATGAGAGTTAATAAATAGACATACATTTCCTGTGATTCAAATGCCAAGGCAAACATAAACCTTTCATACAAACACAAAAAACCTCATTTGAATAAATGCGAATATCTTTCTTGTATTACTCGTTTGTTATAGATTGATTGAAAATGTTTTTCTTTTTCATCAGTTGCAAAGTTAGTTCATTTGCCGCCTCATTTAAACTGCCTCCCACGTTTTCCGCCAATTAGGATCTTGTACAAATGTCGGCAACTATTGTAAAGGATTAACACAACTTTACTTAATAGTATTTTAATTGGTAACGATCTCAGTTAAAAGGAGAAAAAAAACCTAATGATATTAGAGAGAAACTGTTAGATTTTTGGCAATTAAGTTTAATTGGTTTCTAACAAGCTTGAAGAGAAGTCATTTTCGTTAAGAATGAACAAAGAACTTCAGTGTTCTGTAATATATCATAATTTCCCTATATTTATGTCACTTTAAGAAATTATATTAATTAACAGTCGGCAAATCTCGAATGGGCAATTGAGTGATATATTTTTTGAACTAATGCCTCATTTCTGCACAATGATCCATTTTAAAAACATAAAGGATCATGAATCTGATGAATATATATATATCGTATCGATGTGATGGTATTCGTTTTATCATTTGTAATCGTAGTATTAAAAATGAAGCTTCTTCATATTGATCACATCGTCGTTTATTGAATTTTGGCATCAGGAGAATTTACTTTGAGCATGCTTTTCGCTCAAGAACCAAAATACAAATAGAAAATTATTCCCTTTCCACATTAAGAAAACCAGAACATCATACACATTCAAAAAATCGTTTTTCAATTTTAGTATTAAAAAATAGTGCATAGTTTTCTGAATCTAAAAACGTTCAACACTTATATGTTCATTGATAAAATAACCTTAAAATATGAAAAAAGTAATTGACAAATATGAAAACAAACGTTTACAAATGTTTCGTTTTTTCACTTTTTCTCCAAAGC
>BMAV01011635.1:293257-315030 GCA_019973955.1 Trichonephila inaurata madagascariensis | reverse complement strand
TATTATTTAATGGAAACCATATTAATATTAAAGATTCCGGTTGGGAAAGATATAAAAGTTGAAATCTATGGAATGTAAAAAAGGATCGCTATTGTCAATTATGTGATGTCCGGGTGTATTTGTGTTGTTGCTGTTCTCTTCGTCGCTTTATGTGTTAAAACTAATAAAATGTGGATTTAAAATTGGAAAACGTCTCATAAATCCACTAAACACTACTGCAAACAGATAAAGATGTCCCTGTAAGATGTTGATTCCGGTGAAAAACGTGGTGTATATATATGTGTGTGTGTATGGCATGTACATGTTTTTGTTATTGAAAATTATTACCTTAATTCTTTAAATGTTCAATCCAGTAACCACCTAGTCTTTGGATTATAAGTGGTCCTCATGTGCTTTCCAATAATCTTTCGTAAAATTGCTGGGGGTATTTACTCGTCATTCCTTTTTCACTTCTTCCCAGAATCCAATAATCACAATGGGTGGTCGCTAAGAAAAAGCTCTTTTCATCCAACCAAAGGCACAGTAGTCCGAAAGTGAATTAACGGGGGTCTTTTCAGAAATATGTTGGAAAGGTATGTAGGAAATAACGATAACAATTTTAATTTTTTTTCCAGTAATACAGTGATAGTTTTTGAAATATAGTGATTTTTTGTCCTGATACAGTTTCACTGATAAAGAAGTAAATAAATGAAATTTTTGGATAAGGAAATATTATTTCTTCATTATTCTTATTGTATAATGAGTTGATTTCAGCATTATTTTCTAACCTTTTTATTTTCTCATTATACAAAACTCTGCTGAAATCACAAGGCCTTTTATGAAACTTTGAACCAAATCTGGACAAATTTTCTCCATATTTTCAATAGTGGACTTTTTTTGCTGTAGTAATTTAAGTAAATTTAAGCTTTATTAATGGATAAAGTAATGTATTTCTATTTATCTTCTATTAAATGTGTTTTATACATGGATTTACCAAATGTCTTGCGTTGAGTCATTCCTCTACAAAAACCGATGAAGGTTACGTTTTTCATTTTATTATTGTTGGTACAGATACTTGCAATTCATTTTGTGTCAGTTGTTTTGTTCTTGTTACCATTTACTTCACTTGAGAAACATTCGAACCAGTGTTTTTTTTTTTTCAGGTTTTTTTCTAGTTTTCTTTTCATGCACAAGTAATGATTCACAAAATTTTCCTTTCTTTAATAATAATATTACTTATTACAGTTGATAAAAACCGCATAAAAATAACCGCACAAAAAATATTCGAAAATTTCATGAATTCTTACATATAACAAGCCAATTCGTCCAAATACTGCAGAAATTTTTTTTATGCGGTCGCACAAAAGTAAAATCGCATAAAAAAGGACCGCACAAAAACAGGTTCTACTGTATTCCTTTAGATTTGTATATTTTGCCTTTCTCAGCGTTTTTTTTTTTTATAATTACGGAGGAAAATACAAAAGCATACTAATCTATCCATAACTTATTTACATCCACTATTTTGAAAGAAGAATAAATTTGCATAATTAATATTGCATAATTTTAATTCCAAATTCTATTCCCAAGAATTTCATTCTCAAAGGATATGCTGTTTTTAGTCTTTCATTAATATCGTTCAAAAATGTGTAAACAAACTTTGAATATATTCCTTTACAAGACATGGGCCAGAAATTTAAAAAGATCTTCATTCTAATAATTTCTTGAAAGCTTTTCAGTTAAATATTATTTAATTTGATTTTTCATAAAAATATTTAAAACTGTTTAGAAATCTTTTGTGTCTTATTTTTGCACGGAATTTTGAGAAATAAATACACGAAAACATTTATAAATTACGTTGGATGTAATTACCAGCGATAATTAATAAGATTAAAAAGTGAAAAAACTTCATAGTTGAATTATAAAATAGAATGATAATTTTTAAATTAAAATGATAAGTTTGATTTCCACAAAACAAATTAGCATATGTTATTGAATAATAGAAAATAATTAAACTAAATTATAATTTACATATAATGAAAATGTACATAATTACCATTAGTATCAGAATTATTTTAAACAAGTAATATAAAAAAAATTTAGTCAATTCCTACTTAAATCAACAAAGCAAAATTTTATTTTAGTTATTTTTTATTAAATAATTACAATTAATATAAATATGTATGTACATATGACAGAATCACAATATTAAGTGGCGAAATTGAAAGTGATTTTCCATTTTATATATGGTGTTGAACTATTATGTTTGTTACAATTTATTTATTCATTCATAAATCACATTCTCAGACATTAGACCATTCCAGGTAGGATTCGAGCCCTCGACCTTTGGATTAGAAGTCGATTGCGCTACAAGGACAAAACGAGCGATTTTCATTTTTATATAGGGTGTTAGATTATTATTTTTTTTGTTACTATTTAGATAAAGAATTGAATTTAGATAAGGAATTACTATTTGAAAAAACTGTATTAGCATCAAGTGTCATCCACTGCAAGTTTTAAAAAATGTATTTGAACTTGAATAGATGAATAGGAAGTATTTTATTAATGATTAAAAATTTGAACAAGATAAATATATAATTATATTTATAGGGAGATTGTGTGTGAGCTATATATATATATAATAGTAGGAATTGAAAAAAAGGAATCGGAATCCAACTCAACTGATATTTTGGGTATGTTTTTGATACTATGTTTCACGTATTGCAATTATATGGACAATACAGTAAATTTTTGAAATTTACACTTACGAATTAGCGCATTGCTGAAGAAAACATAATGTGCAATTTTTATTGTGTATATATTTAAAACTGATTGTGAAACACATTCTGTACTCTAATTACAACTTTAATTAATTTAAATTTTATTAATATCTACTTATTTTTTCTAAAAATTTGTAAAGGTTTCTATTACGAAATTATACAAGACCAATTGAAAAATAATAGCATATTATAAATCACATCAGGGTCACTTGAAAAGCAAGTTTTTCGATTATGCTATCCATAATATATCTGAAGATGCTATATGGTAAAGAGGGAGGAAATCTGAGTGAATGATATTTTACTAAAGAATGCTGGGAAAATTTGAAAAAGAAATATTTAGGTTAGTTATGCGCTCTGAAACTATCATTTAAAATGTTTAAATAAGAACTGATAATTCAAGCATGACTGGAAGATAAAGGATTGTAACTTGGCAGCACAGGATTATCAAAAAAGAAATTTTTCAACTCAAGAAACTCTTAAGACTTGTAAAATTTTGAAACACTTTAGCGAAAACACTTGAAAGGTTACAGTGAGAAAGAGTCTTAAATGAATTACTAACACAAAATTTTTGAAAAAGAAAAGACCAAAGTTATGGAAGCATTATTGAGAAGAGAGACTGAGAGAGAGAGAAATGAGCTAAGATCTTAGATCGGTAAGTGAAAGGAAATGACATTTCCTGAAAAAAAATTGGCGGCTCTGATGGTTACAAACATTATTAGAATGACTTGAGGAAGAACTAAAAGAATGATTCAATCACAAATGATAGAATGATAGCAATGGTTTGGGGAGCTTTTACTCATGACAAATTGAGTGGTTTATAGCGAAATTCGAAACGTCTACACTTTGTACAATAACTATGCAATATGATCATCTGACATTATATGGGCTTTTATTTAGGGGCGATAGCTGTTTATTTCAGTAGGACAATATTTTGTTCCATACATCTAAATCCTGTCACGATGGACCATCTGTGAGGTATATCCTCTCAAAATCGGGTTTTTGAATTGAAACTTTTTTGCGCTCGAGAGGGAATGAGAAAATTGCCCAGTTTTGCGTAATACTGAAAAAGCGAACGGAAGTAGCCTTCCCCCATCCCCCCAAATCGTCGCCATTGTAAGGAGAAAGCCAGAGGAGGAAAAGGGGGAGGGAGACACCGTGTGACTTGTGTCATATCGGTAAAAAAGTTGGATAATTGTCCACGTCTCCGACTGGTCAATTTGCCCCCTTCCGATTAAGGGTCCTTTTCCCCAGACAAGGGAACATTATCAGTGGTCGTATCAGTCGCAGTGTGAGCATTACGGTGTAGACAAAATAGCTCTCGCAGCAAAAGCTCGCCTTTTTGAAATTTTCTTTAGATTGTTGGCTACACATGGCGATGTGTTCGGTGGCTAATTTATTTCTTAAATTTTCACACATTTGCGTTGAATTATTATTAATTCTAGTGAGAAGGCCTAAATCAAATGCACAAAGAGTTTCGTGAAAGAAAAAAAAAGAAAAACTAGCAGCAAGTCCAGTCGAAAAAGTGACAGAAAAAGAGTGCAAATTCATCAAGTGCTACTGCCAAATCCCGATCAGGGTACACATGAGAGAATATCGAGCATGAAAAAAAAAACCATTTCAAAATACTCTCTTAATGCCGAGTTTAACAGATGGGAATGCTATTGTGACTCTTCTTATGACAGCACAGATTAATACGGACTTTGTGAACCACCCTGTGCCGTCAACTATAGAACCCTCAACAAGTCTAGTGCGTGTTGGAACTGATGCATGTGAATCGATAGTAAATTCTATCTTACGTTACAAAGACTATGATTTCCATAAAAATGCGTGGCCACTGTAGCCTAGTGGTAGTATCAGATCGTGACTGGCGTGTCATGAGTTCGAGCCAAGTACCACTTAAGACCCCGCCGTGTAGGGCAGTGTGATGCACGTTAAATCTGTCGTGAACTCAAACGTCCTCCCGTTGGTGCGGTGTGGTAGTTAGGAGAGGGGGAGTCCCAGCTCAGGTGACGTCCTCGTCACTTGACCATGGTTCAAAATTACGTGGTTCGTCGCCAAAAGCCCTCGTGTAGCTGAACAGTGCGACGTTAATATTCACTCACATATAAAAATGCTCACAAAGATTTTCAAAATCTATTCGTTGATAATCCTTTCTGTCACGGGTGCTCGATTTGTGATAGATTATGGTTTAGAGATGATTTGAGAACGCCTGTTGCTGAGCAGAAAAATATTTTATTAGAAATTAATTTAGAAGACATTAAAGAATGTTACAATTGCCGACAAAGTTTAAGTAGGAAAGGTATACCAAATTTATCAAAATATAACAGTTTTGTATACAAAGAAATTCCTGCATATCTTCCTACTTTGGATTTGGTATCAGAAAGACTCAATTCTTCACGAATACTTTTCATGCAAATTAGGCGATTGAGACATGTACACAGTCAGTTTGGAATATTAGATCAAATAATCAATGTTCCCACGTCACCAAAGAATTTTCACTTCTAGAGCGCGACATTCCACGCACCATTTTTTTTCCATTTTCAGCCAAATTGGCATTTTGAGATAGAATAACTCCACTCCGTAAATGAATATCACTACTAAATAGAATATAAAGAGTCAGTGTGAGGGAGAGTTGATTTATGTGGACATTTAGCCATGACAGTGTGGCTGGGATTATAGTCCCTTGTTTCTGAATTGGTGTGAGGAATTATAGTTTCTTCGTCGTTCAAAGGCATTGGAAGATTTCTCGTGGGTAAGTTCAGAAGTTGCATCTCATTAAAGATAAGTACTCATTATTTATTTTTAGTTCACTATTTTGTCTGCACATCGCTTATAATCAGGTTTAACGTTACATTAATAAAAGTGAATTATTGGAAATATGTATTGGTCATCGTTTCGTGTCCGGCTTAATAGTGTCTCGGTCACTACTACTTGCGGATCTCCCCAAGAACCTCCACAATTGGAAAGATCTCCAACTCAACCAACCTGAGGGGAAGGTACCGCGACAATCCCCCCCAGAAGCGTTTTAAAAAAGAAAAAAACAAAAAGTTTCACACTGCCAAGTCACATTAGATATTTGTGCTCAGTGGAAAACATTTGAGGTATATTATGTCACCAAGTTTATGTTAATATTAACATAAACTTGGTGACAGTGTTTTTTCTTCAATGAACTGTAAGTAGCCATAATAAAAGACTATAATTATGAAATTAAACTTAGCCAATGAAAAACAACACCAGGAAGCAGATTATAAGGAAAAATATATGACCCGTATATCATATTAATTTTAACTTTTTTTGTTTCTATTTTTAAACAAATGGTCTTAGAATTTGTTAAAAGTGCATTTGACATTTATTTCCAATATTTTTGTTAATTTAATAATTTATTGTATTATCCAAAGTATTGAAACCGACTTATAATAAATATGTTGTAATATCATATTTCACGCACTTAAATTATACAATTTGAACCTTTATTGATTCCATAATTTACCAAACTAAAGAGGTTTCTTAACAGACTATATTGTAAATTACTTTGTACAACTTTACAGTTTTAGTGAATGCCCCTATTTCGTGGAATTTCAGTCCTGAAAACTTGCTTTTATATACAAAATGAGCAGAATTAGTTTAGCATTTCACTTTAGGCAAACAGAGGTGAAAATGTGAAAACGTAATTCATCTTTCAAAAACACAAAAGAAAGTGAAAGGGAAAGGAAATATTGCAAATCAGAAAAGTGCAAAGTACGATATTTATTCTTTTCAGTCAGGTATTTCAAATTGAAGGAAAGTATCGGAAAACAATTGTATATAATTAAAACTTTTCTTTCTTTTTTTTTTCATGATGCATTTCTATTTCTATCTCTTTTTTAAATTTTTTTTCAACTTCACAAAACTTATTATTACAATAAAATATGAAACCAATGATATTAACATATTTCGATCAATTTTTATTCACAATAAAAACTTTTTGACTTCAAGAGACGATACCACAGGCTGATTTTTATACAAAGTCCTCCTTTCATCATAAAAAAAGACAGATAGACTATATACTGGCGACATAATTTGTAATTTTGAGCCATCATCACGGGATGAAGGCGGAACCTGAGCAAGCGCCTTCCTTTCCAAATTTCCTCATCACGCTAACGGGAGGAATTCCATTCTCGGCGGATTTAACATGTATCAGCCCCTTTACATCATGGATCTTTAGTGGCACCAGAACTCGAACCCACGGCATGGACAATACCGGACAAGATTCCGGGGTTTTGATGAAAAAGACAGATTTGACTGGTCAAGTTCAAATGCATTTTTTAAACTTGTAGAGGATGACACTTAATGTTAATACAGATTTCTCAAATATTAATTCATTAATTAAATTTAATTAATGAATAAATAGTAACAAACAAAAATAATAGTCCAACAGCATATAAAGAAAAGAAAATCACGCATTGTGTTCCTGTAGCGCAATGGTTAGCACGTTGGACTTCTATTCCACGGGGCGTGGGTTTGAATCCCACCTGGGATGGCCTTATTTCTGAGAATGTGATTTTTTTTTTTACTATACTATTGTAATAGAATAATTAAATTTAATGAATGACAGTAAAAAGTAACAATCAAAACAAAATAGTCAACACCCTATATAGAAAGGAAAATGGAAAACTGCAAGGAAAATCGCTTTCTATTTTGTCACTTAATAGTGTGATTCTGTCGTATGTATATACATATTTATATTAATTGTAATTATTTAATAAAAAGTAACTAAAATAAATTTTTTTCTTTGTTGACCTCAGTAGGAATTGATTTAATTTTTTTTATATTACTTGTTATTAATGTACTCTACAGAAACGAGAGGGCTATCGGTGACTGATCTCGTAATTTTGAACCTTATTCAAGCGACGAGGACGGCACTTGAGGAAGACAAACAGAGCAAAGAGAAGCAAAAGAATGTTAAAGCAATTCATAAGCACATAAAACATACTACTAAAACTTTTCTATTTAAATTCAAGTTTAGTTACAAGTTTCTTAGTAATAATATGAAAAAATTATAATCTCCATAGATACTTCTTTATTTTAATTATAATGGCTGTGTCAGTAAAATTCATGCAGCTACAAAAAATATGCATCATCTTGCTAAAATTGCCTTTTTTGAAATATCATATATATATTTCAAAATCAAACTTAGGTGAAGAAAATAAAAGCTTAGAAGTTTTGTTCAAAAACTTTCACACACTCACGCGTATTTAATCAGAAATTTCTATAAGTAAAGCAATAAATGTGAGTACTTGAGTTCGACTCCTGCTTAAAATTAACTCGATCCCTTGTGATATTCCTCCGGTTCGTTAAAACTTATAACGGCCATTTTGTCGAGTTCGACGAAGCAGTTGTTAAAACGCAAACTTGCAATCCTAGTAATCATTAGGGGAGTTAAGTTTTTTCTACTTTAAAACATCATCGGAGCAGTGAACCGTTGTTAAATTATTTGAATCGCATCACTACGTCGATTGAACTATTAGTAAAAACTGATGGTGGCATTCATATGGAATTTTAAGTTTCTTAATATTCTTTTAGAAATGCGATATTATGAGAACTTTAAATATATATTATTTTTTCTAAATAAATATAATTATTATAAATAAATATAATCTAATTATTCAAAGTTGTGTGAATTTTTTTACGGTAAAAACCTTCCTTCTCGAACCACAGACGAGGAATCATTTTGCCATTAGAGTCCACATTTTAACTAGACTGTAATAGATCGAGAAGGAAGCAACTTTCAAGCAAAGCAATATTAAACTCGGATATATATATATATATATACAGTAGTGTAAAGTAAACCCCCGCGTCGCAGGAGGGGGGCTAGGACTCTAGGGGTCCCAAAGTCTGACTAACTCCAGGTACGGCTTGGAGAACGAAACCTGATTGTGTAGGAGGGGGAGCATAATATTCTCCGTTACGCTTTTGTGTGTATATATATATATATATATATATATACACAAATTCATAAATAGTCTTCCGGAAGCTTTAAAGCAATTGAAGCATTTATCTAGCAGTTTTGGTATATTTCTCTCATCTAGTTTTAAATACACTGTTGGCCATTAAAATTGCTACATCAGGTAAAGAATGACATAACGAAATTTTACTTATTGTATTCATGCAGCATAGTAGAAGAAAAACATGATGACATTTTATGTAATTATGGGGGTATATAGAGTCGGAAATTAGTACACACAGCTGCTGCCTCTGGCAGATAAAAAGGTTTTAATCTGGTTAGATATTGAGTCAATGACAGATATACACAAATCCTTTTGTACTGCTTCAAGTCCATACCACACTTCATTAATCGAGGTGATTAAAGAGTGGAGATCTTTCAGCAATCCATGATCAGATCTTTTCAATGGGTGAAAGATCAGAAGAACTTTCTAGCTAAAGCAACAGTCGAACAACCCTCTGTGTTGAGGTAGTTCAGAATACGATGGGCAACATGCTCTCTTGATCTATCTTGTTGGAAGACAAGGCACGGCCAAGATCTGAGAAATGAAACGTCGGCTTTTTAAATTACCACCGATGCAAACAAGAGTTGTTCGTGTCGTGTGTCCATTGGCTGCCCATGCAATAACTCTAGACTCACTTGTTGAAAGATGACACTTCCGAGACAATAGTTGGATTCTGACCAATGCGAGTAGCAATACTGTGAAACGATAAACCGTACTTCCGAAAGGCGAGGATCCTACATCTATTGAATTTTGAAACGAGTTGGTAGACATTTCCCCTTCTTATATGAGGCGTAACGGGATCTTCTCACAACCAACCAACAGTAGAATGCGATTTGCGAGCTAGAAACTCTGTGTAACTTTTCTCTTATGTAGAGTTTAAGATGTCGTTTGTCTCTCCTGTGTCATTTGATTGCGCTTAAATGTTAATCATTTGCATATCCTAGTATTTCCTTTGTTTCATTTGAATTCAAAGTTTGTATTATCCCTCCTTCATGGGGATGGAGTTTTAATAGCCAGCACTGTGTATATATGTGTGTGTATGAGTTATATAATTCAAATACCTAGTTTTGCTTACATTTTTCTCTATCAAGACTATCAGTTTCAATTCTATTCTGGTTGACATCTTAGTATTGTATTTAAAAATTGCTTTAAATTACTTTCTCTGCAGCATGAAGAAGACTCAAAGAAAATTTTGCATCAATCTGAAAATTAAACTATTTTGCAGGCCACTTTTGTTTAGCTAGCATATTATATGACACAATAATACTGTACCCTAGTGCACAGAGAAATAATTTTACAACTATTCTCTATTATACTGAGAAATAAGCTGTAGTTTTTATTTTAATCAAAAGTTTAATAACTAGAACTTCCCTTTATAAATATTTTTTTTACATACACAGATCCAGAGCATTTGTTATTAGTTACTTAGGGAAAGTTAAAATACATAAGCAGAATGGTTGAAAGTAATTTATTATACCACAACAGTTTAAGAATGTAAATGCCAGAACATTTGTTCTACCTCAAGTACCCATGATTTTGCTAACAGTTGTGTGTGTGTGTGATTTATATACTCAAGTCATGCGATTTTCTCCTCCGCGAAAAGCAGGGGTAGGGGTACAAATTAAATAAGTAGATTTTCCAGCATTTACGATAAAATAATTTCCAGGAGGTAAAAGCTCTGTCCACTTAAACCACATAACAAGTAGAAATAAGATAAGCAAACCCCCAGGAAATCACTCGGCTGCTAAAAGCTCTCTAATGCATCCCCGTGAAGAGAAAACACTTAACACTTAATTTCTTTGTTTTGGCAAAAACTACGCTCTTTAAACGTCGGAGTTAAAAGTTCTTAAAAGCTTCACAATAAACACAAGTACATATGTTCTGTTGATTAAATTAAAGTCCGTGTGGAAATTCTGGCTGTCGTAAATTGCATTTTTTAACATTTTTTTTAAACATTGAATTCAATTACCTCTAAGTTGATTTTTTCTAATATCCTTTGTTTTTCGACTTTTAAGTGTAACACAGTAGCGATAAAAATTGAAGGAATGGAACATTTCTAACAACTTAGATATTTTTAAATGTAAGCAACAACAAAAGTTTTTAAAATGGTCGAATTATTACAAAATATTAATAATATTCATCTCTTACCTCATAGTTAAATTCTGTACTTTTTATGTTTTCTATTTTTTAAAAAAATTCTTGTGTAACTTTACTACAGGGATTATGAAAGTTCCTCATTGATTTAATTTTAGTAAACTTTTTAATTGTATTTTAGGCTTAGCAAGCATAATTTTTTTTCTTATGTGTACCGATTCATTAATTAATTATTCAAGATACTGGAGAAAGTTTCAAATTCTACCTCGATTTAAAATATATAAATTTTTCGAATCATTCTTAAAGTGGAAAACAACTATGACGAATATTTTAAGGCTTATACTAATATTTTAAAAAAAGTGGAAACAATACTTTGTACATATAGGTATTCATCAGATGCTTCTTAATAAATATTAATTATCTTTTTGATTTATTTTTCATTTGTTTCCACAAAAAAACAAATGATTTTTCTTTTATGATCGAAATAATTGCCAATGATACCTACACACGATTTTTCTTAGAGAAATTTTCTTGCAATGGTTTCAAGTGGCTCTTAAGGGTAAATATTGACAATTTGTTGATGATTTTAAAGTTTGGACTTTTAGGATCCAAAAATAAAAAGGGAATAAAAATTTTCACTGTTTGTGCGTACAATTTTTCAAGGTCCATTTTCTAACAGTAAATCTAATGGCTTACAAGTAAATAAATGTTTAATGTTTGATATAAGTACTTTCGTCAATATTTAAAAAAACTTACGTTGAATTTACAATATACAAGTAGTTTCAATTGTTGTTGCTAAGGCCACCGGTTTGACACGGTGTCGGATAGAGGCCCACGAAATCCATTCTGGTGAAGGGCTTGATGCACGCCTGTCGTTAGCCGTAGTCTTGAGCACCACACAGGTAACAGTACGATTTGGCTCGCTTCCACCCCAATTTTGAGGGAAAACAACCCTTAGGTGGTCAGAGGTCTCCCCCCTCCCCTTTCTTCCCTTTCCACCAACCTCACGAGTAAACTTACGGCTGGACAGCTATTTAAAGTACACCCATGATTCAGATCCACTTTACATTTACAAACATCCATGCTTTCTCCGGGATTCGAACTCAGGCCCTACGGCACAACAGTCAGAGTAACTAACCACTATACCAGATGGGCGGCTAAGTAGTTTCAGAGACGGTTTTGATGCAGATACCCCTTAATTTCCTATATCCTTACGAGTATAAATAGAATCCAGCAATAATAAAACTTTTATTCAAGCAACAATTGTTCGTTGTTAAATATGAAAGTTTTAATTGTTTTTAAATTTTGAGGTGTTTTTTTTTTCAATCGTTTCATCATATTATTTCTAAGTTTGTGATTTGAAAAATTTAGAATGGTATGTAAGAAAATTATAGAAGTTTGTAGTACTTAGGATTACGAGAATCAATTTCTTATGACTAATAATTTCTCTGAGATATTTTTCTCTTTTGATTTTTCTCTTTATTTGAGGGCTAAAATACATTTATCGACACTAAATGATCGTGAGAAGTGTTTTCATTACTATGCATCTGAATTTTAAAAACATGCACGTTTGAAATGCCTTTTTAGCATAAGATTGCAAATTGAAATTTGATGTAGAATTTATGAATACATACTTATTATGTAAATGCTACACACTTTGACTTGAGGGAAAGTTTCTTTTTAAAACCAAAATTAATCAAGATCATTCAATAATGAAATACAGCAAACCACTTTTTTATAACTCCTATCTAAAAATTTCCATAAGAATAAAATAACTCTTACTGTATGATGAGAATTAGAGAATAAAGAATAGTATTCAGAGGAAAAAATATAGTCAAGCTAATCAAATTATCTAATAAGTTCTTTTTCATGAAGGTTGAGAATGTAATGGAAAAACTCATCGAGAGGAACACGCCATTGAGAATGCAAACACTTATTAAATTTAGTTTTCTCTCTCTGTAAGAGTGTTGACAGATAGTATATGTGAACGACAGAAGAAAATTGTACTCAGAAACGTAAATGACTCTAATTATATTTCGGATTTATGTTCTGAATAAATGAAAAAGAAAGTAATATGTGAGGGGGGAGAATAGAAATATTAGTCGAATAACTAACAATTAAAAATAATCAATATTTTTTTACTAAAGCTTTGGATGAAAAATTAGAATATTACTGCCAAAAAATGTAGCTGAAGCTTATGGTTCTGTCTAACATTGCAGAATTTACATAAATTATTGCGTTTCTTATTGGATGCAATTTAATTATTATTCAATCACCAATTGAATTAATTCTGTAGAAATAAGTAAATTAGGTTAAATGGTTTTAACTTGCAATTTAATACGTTAATTTAATTTATTTGACTTTGATTCTTTCTCGCAATGATTGGTTTTGTTTTGATAGTAAGGTATATATATATACACACATATATATACATATTAAATCATTAAATATAAGTTAAGTGTTATTAAGCTCTTACAGCATGTGCATTTATTATAGAATGTCTATATAAAATCAAAGAATTATTAATGTGTAACAAATTTTGAATTGTTTTAGAGTAGAAGGAATTAGAATAATTTAACTCCGTGTAAAACTAAACATATATAGTATCAAAGCGAAGTTAGCATTTTTTCCCTATTTGAATAAAGATTATATATACATTTTCCAATTTTTAGGTATATTCGCCGTATAACGCCTTTTTTACGAAGAAACCTGAAATGTACGTATGTGATGCCCTTATGTTTTGAAGTCATTGATTCGAGGTGTTTCCTAGTGTAACGGTCGCCCCGTGACCTCCATCTATGTGGGAGATTCTGAAGAAGACTAGCCATACTCAAAATCACTTCAATTTATTCTCAAATAAGAACAACAACACAAATTCAATTAACCACGTTTAGAGATGCACCCAAACGCATGGGCCACCTGAGCTCGGGCGCAGAGTCTCGGCCCCATTGGGGGCTTCGTTTCGTTCTTGACTCCGCCTTATTAAGATTCGAATAATTTCAACTGTCGAATGTTATTTCAAGTTATATTCTCCGATAAACTAGGGAATTTTGGACGATATGTCAAGTGCCTACTTGTGATGACCGTCGTCCTTGTATAGATCATCAATGCTCATTTAGTCAAAAGGCAGCAATCGCTCGAGCCGGATTGTGCGATTGTAAGTCGTATAACTTACATTTACATTCGGGCCGTGGGTAGCTTAGTGGTTAGAGCATCGGACTCCAAACCGGAAGGCCTGGGCTCGATGCCCGTACCGCCAAATACCCTCCGAGTACACACGGAGTACGTGCTCGTTAAATCAGTGGGTCCGAAAGTCTTGTGGGCTGAATCACGAGTGCAGGGAACTGGAGAAAATTTCCTTTCAGTTCCATGCCTAAATTGTAGAGGTGGAGATAAATGGTGGCGCCATCTATCGTAATGTTCTATCACCTCTTTGGGAATTTCACCGAGCTAAATTGTACTGTCACCTGTATGGTGCTAAAGGCTAAGGCCAACGACAGGCGTACATCTAGCCCATTGCCATGATGAATTTCGTGGGCCTCGATCTGACTATGTCAGACAGGGGGCATGAGCAACAACAACACATTTACATTCGAACCTCTATATAAGGAACCTCTATATTGCGAATTTTTCTATAGAGCGAACTTTTTTTCCTGGAACCTAGAACATTTCACGATTTTCTTCGTAAAATAACCTCTCTATAGCGAAGTGCATTTTCTATAGAATGAACTTTTTCTTTTTTGACTCAATTTTTTTTCTCCCTATTTTTAAAGTATTTCTGAACATTTCAAGTTATTCTCTCATTAACACATTTTATGGTGGTCATAAATTTTGAACTAGTCTTATTAAATCCTAACTCACCGAGAACAATAGAGTTCTGGACGTTTCATCCAAGAAATGCAACCTTTAAACCCCATTGTCCAGTTCACTAGAAACATCTTCGATATACCCTTTCACACTAAGCGGAGCTGTTCTAGCTATAAAAAATGTGTGTTTAATATTACTTGTATGCTTTAAACTAGAAAATGTCCTTAAAATTCATTAATTTTAATATAAAATTATTTTTTTAATATTGAAAATACAGTGTATATTCTTCGACCTTCTTTTTCTTGTTTTCCTTGCAGTTGTTCTTTTTTTTTTTTTTGATGGGTAAGAGAAATAAAATAAATATATATTAATTTTAAAAAAGGTGTGAATAATTTTTTTTTTAATTATAGTGTTCATGAATTTCAAATATGTTTTATGTGGTTTATAAAGTATATTAAAAGATGAACCTCTATATAACGAATTTTCCGTATAGCGAACTTTTTTTCCGAGATTTAGTGACTTCGTTATATAGAGGTCCGACTGTATTTGTTTTGGGTTATTGTTTGTACGAATATTTGACAGCATATGTTATGTACTGTCTACTTTTATAAGTCATAGGTGGGTCTTACATTCTTATAGCGTCCCAGGACCTACTTTTGCTTAGGGGCTCAGGGCCTCAAGAAATTTTAAGACGTCCCTAATCAACGTGATATCTTTTCTTTCTGGCAAACTTTTGATACACGCACACATATATATAGACGATTCTCCACCATATTCTGATGATTTAAAAATTTGAGAACAAATACAAGCAATTTCTAATCACTATTGCAGCATGATTTGATGCTCAAGCTCGAATATATCTAAATGTTCCATTGTCAATTATTCACATAAATTGGGTATTTGGTTTTCAATTAGTAGAAAGTTAAATTTTTTAGCTAAGATGTATTTGTTATATTTTTGCGTATCTGTTAATTAACTCAGATCTTATCGTTCTTTGAATATTTTATCATATTTTTGTTGTATTTTAAAACTTTTATTTTGGATTTATGTATATATATATTTAATGTTTATACATGTTTTAATTTTTCATATGCTAATTTTGCACGTATTGTAACAGGATTATTTTTATGAAGATATTAATCGAATTATAGACAACATTATTATTAGCATTGCAATCCATAAATTCATTCTAAAATTTATTTGTTTAGATTCACAAATATTAACTAAATAATTCCTGATTCTATAAATCTAAGCGGTAAGTCATCATAATTTAAAAATAAATAAATACAAAATCCATGATGACGATGTTCCTCTTTTGAAAAAATTGAAATTTTAAGACATCGATTTCTTTTTTTTTTTCTTCTTTTTTTTTGACTGCGTTTAAGAGTGTCGTTATATATTAAACTAAAAATTATGATTCGTTTAAGCTCTTTGGATGTTACTGGATTAATCGATAGTAAAATAAAACAACCTAAAACTCACTCAAAATAAGAAAAGAACCCATCAATTATTATTAAAATATTTAAACTAATTAATTAATGATAAATGTATGAAATCAATGGTGAAAGACGTTATGATAAATAAAAAGAAGTGATTCATCTGATCCATAACATGTAGAAATATAACGGTGCCTTTCCCCCTTTGTTAATATGCGGTAATGAGTCTTTTTATATATATATATATATATATATATATATATAGTGTTGAAACTACTTGATGTGTGCTCCAGACTTCCTAAAATGAATCACGATTTACCAAAAAAAGAAATATTTTAAAAGAAAGACAAATATATATTTAAAAAAAACGATATAAATCTAAAATTTTTGCTTACTAGTGTTATCTGAAAAGAATAAATAAATATACAATTGAATTTCTTGCATGTAATTTTAAATTCAATTCCCAGTAAAAAAAAGTTAGCTTCAATATGCTGAACCATTTCATAAAATAATATCAGTCCATGCTTTTCATAAGAACTGCCTGCCACTGAACCGCGCTGTCAAGACACAGCAGATTTATTTTTAATACCTTAAAAATGGAAGGGAATAACGATGACTAAAAAAAAGTCGCGTGTTTCTTTATCATTTGACCGAGGAAAATTTACTTTTCTAAAACTTTTAAATTCATGATCGACGAGGTTCTTATCCCAGTGATTTATTGCTGCCCAGTCGCCTGGAAACGTTGGGTTTTATCAACATTTTTATAGAGGAATCTGTCCCGTCCTCGGCATAGAAAACCCGACCATGAATTTTTAGCGCAAAATGCGTTTTATGTACGGCACCCAATTGTGGCAAAGCTTGAAAACTCAATTACCCGGAAATCCATATCCATATGAAAAGATCTTTACACTAGCATGACGATCAGAGCCGAAACAATACCGAGTTTCCTTCCGGACTTTTCCTGTTTTGCTTCCCCCACCCCTTTCTCTCTCCGTTTCCTTTTCTCTTTCTTTGTCTTTTTTTAGTCTTTCTTGTTTTTTAACCAGTTTCCTTTCCCCTTTTCGAACGCACAAAATGAATTTCCCTTGATTAAAACACCGGCTTCAAGACTGTTTGGTTACCTACTTGGTTGTAGTACACCCTCATTTTTACCATGAATGATTGCATCGCAAACACCCCCTTTTCTGCTAATTGCAGCCATTACGTTTTTAGTTTTGGTAAAGTTTTCTCTTACTTTACTTTGACTGAGAGTCGCTATCACATTTTAGCGTTGTTCGTGTGAGGACTTTAAAATAGTTCCAGAAAGAAATTTGTAGGGGCAAGCTTTCAAAATACGTCGCTGGGGAATGTTCAGTGTTGTTTTACAGAAAGATAGGATTGAAGTCATTGCTTAAAGTTTTATTTGGAATGAAACTTTTAAAAATGAGTGTACAAGGTGTAGATCTAAAGTTATATTGCTGTATTATTAGTAGACAACTTTGCCAGTTAAGCATAGTTTGGGAGTATTGTAAAATAAATGAAAGAAGAAAATTCTATTTGAAAATGAAATGAAATAATCTACTTTCTTTGAATGTATAATAATGTAAAGGACTGAAGAAATAGACCTTTTGGCGAAAGAGCGCAACAGAAACGCTGAATTCAGTTAGTGCCGAATGTCAACATTGAGATGAAGAGGAGAGAAACAAAGGTGAGATGTTGTGTGTGAGATGTGAAATAGAACTTCGGAATATATAGTTTGAAAAATTTAAATGCTTTTTTTTTAGTGTTTGTAAATGCATGTGATGTCCTGTATTGTGATCAATGTGTGTGAGAAATTAATAAACCAATTTTGGTTTAATACTGCCTTTTCCATGAGAAAATAATGTACACACGCCACCACTACTCACAACATGTTACAATAAGTCTTCATATATAAATATTAGTAAAGCTCGTTAACTGTTGCGTTGCTGAGGCAGTTGCCTAGTAAAGCCGATCCCATAATTGAGATTCAGTAACCGTGACTGAAAGGTGAGCTGTAGTAATTAAACAAGGCAGAGGGGGGGGACTATTCAGCTGATGACAGAATTTCTGGCGGGATAGTAAACGGAATTACTTCAAGTCATTTAAATATTCTAGTCAGCTTCAATAACCTGAAAATGATTTAATTGAGTCACCCATCCGGTATAGTGGTTAGCGAAGCTGAGTGCTGTGCCGTTGGGACTAGGTTCAAATCCCGGAGAAGACATGGATGTTTATAAATGTATAGTGCCTTCGCGGCATGGGGGTATTCTAAATAACCGTCGAGCCGGCAGTCCTCTCGTGAGGTTGGTGGAAGGGGAAGAGAGGTGGGAGGCCCCTGACCACCCCTAAGGTGTTCTCCGTCAAAATTGGGGTGAAACCGAGCTAAAGCGTTCTGTCACCTGTATGTGGTGCTCAAAGTTACGGCTAACGACAGGCGTCACTTAGCCCTTCGCCATGATGAATTTCGTGGGCCTTGATCTGGCATTTGCCGATCAGATGGCATTAGTAACAATAACGACAACGTGATTTAATTGGGATGTATATTTGGCTTCTACGGAGACCTTTTGAATAATAGTAATCTGTTTTATTTAACTAGTGAAAGGGGTAAAAAATAAATGAAACTCAATGGTCCTCTGTTTCCAAAACTCACCGGTAGTTGCATATGCTCATTTTTATTATCATTAATAGAGAAACGCACAATATTGGAACAAACAAATTAAGAAAAGTTACTGTTCTATTTTATATGTGTGTAAATGAGAAATCTAGTATAACGAAAAGTAGATACTAATCCAATATCTAGCCCAACATTTAATTACCTTGTATAGGCTTAGAACTGAGCTACAAGGTTAAAATGTTTTAAGTTTTGCCCCCTGTCCCCGAGCACACATCTTATTTTTTGCTTAATATTATCGAGAAGAAAAATTTGAAAATTTTCACATCGAATACTAAAAAGAGAGAAATAATAATATGAGCGAATGGGAAAAAGTAAAGATTCCATTTGGAATTAGAAACATCTCAGTCCATAATATGTGCGAATTGCTTTTGAAAGTAACAACCAGAGAGAAGGCATATATATATATATATATATATATATACCAATAAGAGAGATAGAAAGAGAGTGAGAGAGAGCAAGAGAGAGGGAGAAAGCGGACTACCAAAATATTAAAGGACGAAGAGATTGAAAGATAAGCTGAATTTCTAATTTTGAAAAAATTTAAGCACATTTATAAAGTCATTCAGAAATTTTCTTGACGTGTCAGTTTTCATCACAATAATTTGATATTTTCATATAACTATAGTTAAGACTTATAGCTGATTTTAAATTCTTTCAAAAAAAAGAAAAGATAATGGAATACCATTTTCCGAGGGGAAAAAAATATGCTAATTGCTAGCCTACTATTCAAATGCTCAAAAAAATTCAGTATTAGATTCGTGAAGATTTTTTTTTTCATTGAAGATGCTAACAACGCTCTCTTCTTTGTAATAGTTGAAAGAAATTTCACTTTTTATTTCTTCACTTTCATAATAAGGAATTATTTTTGGATTTCTCCACTGTTATTCTTTTTTATTGAAATTTTTTTCAAAAGATAAAAAAAATCGATGTATACACTTATAACAGATATAGTTATATTTTATCATACAAATAAATTGAAAATATTTCAATTGATTTGCATATGTATGAAAAAGTACATGCAGAATGACAAATTTTTAGTGCTGTTGTTGCTTCAGTTATAGTTGCTCTACTAAAAACTTGGTAACTATTAGCAGAAAGAAGAAGAATATCGAAGGAAAAAAGTGACACTGAAGGAATCAAAGGGAATGCATAGTCTTACGTGTTCCAGAACTTCCCCATAAATCACAGTAAGCATACACTTGGGGTATTTGTGCAATTTAAAATGCGTGTCCGTTACGATGAGTGACTCACTTCCTTCCACTTTCTACTATTCATCATATATTATTAGATCAGATCTGACAAGAAAGATCTCAAGTAACAAAACAAAAAAAAAAATGAAATTTCTGTAACTCAAACATTGAAATTTGCCATTTCATTTTATTTCAAAATAATATCTTTCCCATTTCCTTTAAAATTCAGGATTAGTTTTGAAATATTGATACAATACTTTTTTTCTCATCTAAAATTTAAAAAATTAGTGGATTGAATCCTAAAAAGTATGTTTACGTGGACTCATAAAGAAGTTTTAAGAAGACTTAGAATCGATAAAAATACAACATAATATTTAAGGAATATTTATTTAGTTATTTTAATTTTGCAGTGAAATAGTGGTGTAATGAAAAAGGGTAAAAAATCTGAAAAATCCCTAAATTTCTTGGAAAATTTTTATTTATTTATTTTTATTTATTTTTTTTTTGTGGTCCCCTCACATTTTAAAAAGTAGAGCTGTCTTTAGAAGAATTGTATCTCTGCTTAGAAAATGTACGATTATAAAAATGGAATTATGTCGTATGGCATTAAGAAGAAAATATAATTAACTAAAACTTTTAATAAAAAATATAGTTATTATTTTTTTCGTAGATCTTCAGTGTTGTAAAATATATTAATTGATGTTATTTGGGATTTTAATTACAAGTCGTAGTTTCACAACATAATTATAGTATTTTTGCTATTTGCGATGATGTTCAACAACGTTAAAATAGTCCAGGTGCAGAAGCTCTAATATAATTAGTGACTTAAGGCATCCGACTACGTTCGGAACCGTGATTTTAAAAAAAGCGTATAAATGGATAGTTTTCATGATGTCACTTAGATTAGAATACATGTATAAAATTGTTCTAAGGACATTATGACAAAAAAAAACTATTTAAATACCATATTTTGGCAAAAAATTAACTTAGAATAATCTTTTTTCAAAACGTTCTTCTTTTATAAAAAATGCTTCTATAATAATAATATTTTGCTCAGATAAAGTAAAGACTTCTCCAAGGAGTCTAAACTAGGAGATTTGAAAAATTCACAATATTTTTTCAGAGTCACCACCCATTGAAATACCTATCGGCGTTTTTTTCTTAAAATTTATCCCCTCTGTTGTAAAATATGGATAAATCCACTTCTAAGATATATTTCAAAAATTCTAGTTCACCCTCTGTACAGAGGTCCGAGCTAAATACAGGCAAAATATTATTATAATAGAAGTATTTTTCATAAAAGGAGAATGTTTTGAAAATGGGTCATTCTATGTTCTTTTTTGTCAAAATATTGTACTTAAATATTTTTTTTATTGTAATACTATTCTTATAACAATTTTATATACGTTTTCTAATCTAAGTGACACTAAATATCATAAATATTATTTATTTATATGCTTTTGCAAAATCACGGTTCCGAACGTAGTCGGTTACCTTAAATCAACTAGGGTGATAAAATTACAAAGATAAAGGATTAATCATTGATGTAATTTATTTATATAATATTAAAAATGTTACTATCATTATAATCATTGCATTAATATTTAAACTAATGAAATCCTTTAAAATATTTTTGGACATGCCCCAAACCTGGAACAGTATAACATGATTCTGTCACTGAATTTTATATTTTTAAACCACAATCAAAAATGAACAGAGAAACTGATACTTCAGTTTTAAAGAATGCACAATGTTTATTACACAAATACTTCATATTCCACTTGGTGTAATCACTAATATTCCACACAGTTGTCTTTTGATGACGATTC
>BMAV01011635.1:249201-283257 GCA_019973955.1 Trichonephila inaurata madagascariensis | reverse complement strand
GCCAAGGGTGAAACATCCAGTTTCTCATATGGTCTAGGGTTTTTTTTTCTTACTTAAGGAAGGGATAGACCTATAATTATCCAAGGTAGTACTGGGAATTAAGCCCAGTGGCAGAGTGATTAGTGCAGTGTTTCTCAAACTGTGGGGCACGCCCCACTAGGGGGGGGGCGTTATAACCCTACGAGGGGGGCGCGAGAATCTTGAAAAATTGAAAAAAAAAATTCTTTTAAAAATTATTAACTTACTGAAAGTAAACAAATACATTCTGACATAGTAAAAAATAAAATACTCATTTACAATATAATACACTTATAAATATATCAGTAGTGCACAATCTATTTTATAATTAACTTAACAATACTAAGTTAAGGACAAGTTTAATAATTACCAGTGACTCTATGGATTTGTGTGTGTTATATATAAAATTATATACCAACATTAACACACTTATCTCGATAATTTGTACGGTTTATAATTAATCTCTTAAATGCCGATTAAAAATTATGGTATTCGCTCTCCAATGCCCCCATTTAGCCTGTAGGTAAGCGTATGTGGTGTATTGAGGGGGTGGGTGTTAGAAAAGGAATAAATAATCAAATCTTCTGAAGTAAGTGAATTCTTCGCAAACACTGTCAAGATCATTTTATTGCTTTCTAAAAAATTCGGAATAATTATATGGATAGCAGTTCACGGAAAAGATATAACTTCGGAAAGACGTATATATACGTCTGAGAGCAATAAACGCATTAGCTGAGTGAGACGTTTATATACGTTGGGGGCTTAAAAGGTTTAAGTCATATTGTATGTTTAACATCATAGTATTATTGAATTTAATACATCGCTATTGTATGGAGGGGGGCGCGATGCAAATTATGATTGAATATTGGGTCGCAAACATTGGAAGTTTGAGAAGCACTGGGTTAGTGCATCGCGCTTCCACGCTACAGGTCCACCGTTCAAACCCCGGGATGGACAAGGTTGACTCAGCCATTCATCTCTTCAGTGGGTCGATAAATGAGAACCAAGGTTGCTTGAGAACTTAACACTGGGGGTTTCTCGTCAGACTGACCACCTGGCCGGAACATCTGCTCATGCACCTCAGGGCCCCAAGGTCGCTTATACTGAGTTGGGCACAGTAGGCCTTGGCCTTCATGGCTGTCGCACCACTGAGTTAAGTACTGGGAATACCCAGAAATATACTTAAAGACATTCTACAGAGAAAACTATTGCCAACTATTGGTTACTAATGACTTATTTTCTAAGTGCATTTCCCAGGAAGATTCAGAGTCAAGCATGAACAACGCACATTATCCATTTTTCATTTTAACATCCATTTGCCCTACTCATAGATGAGAAACGTCTGCCGGACATTTACATCATTTTTTTGCGATGGCTACATTATAGTCTGAATTTAAATTCGATTGAAAATCTGTGAAACCAGATGAGTTGGGGGAGTGTCGAACAAAGAACTTGGATCCCTGACACAGCGATTGTACCAATTATCATAAATTGGTACAGTTAAATAACCCTTGAACTATTCAAAAACATATTTTGTAAATGTCCATTCATTGTGCAAGCATCATCAAGGCCAGGAGTGACACAACTAAATATTAGTGCCAGGCACAATGTTATTACAGTTCATATTTTCACTTGCGGCAGCTAAATTGCATTATTTATGTGGCTAATATCCAGTTTTGTTAACAATAGAGAATGAAGTGGACATGCCTTTTTTTCCCCAATTCGTGTTGAAAGCTCTTTTGTATGTATGTTTTTTCCCTTTTTCATTTCATGAAATTAATAAATATTTTTTGATTGCAGCTCAGACTGCGTAGACATATTCTTTTTCTATTATTTGCAGCAGTTCATGATGTTTGTATGCATCATAGTTACTGTTTTTTGTGCCAAAGACAGATTGCAGCATGCGAAACAATATTTTCCCACAGATTTGTATATATACTTTTATTTTAGAACAATCGACGAAATGTTTTACTCTAAAAATTACAATTGAAAATTTGAAATTTCTTTAAGGAAGAATTTTGATAAAGAGACTCCCGTTCCCAAAGATAATTACATAAAATTCTTGACTAGTTATACATGTATAATTTTTTCCTTATGGCATGTTAAGACTGTGGGCTACAAAAATATTTATCTGCTCATTATTAAATTTCTTCTGGCGTGAGTAAATGTAGGCCTTGGAAATTTCACTAAGGCTATTAGCGGTGGACCTTATTACATTTTGAAATTTGGCCACTCCACTTTCCCAAATTTCCAAACCACGTCAACGTTAGAGCTTCATCCGATTAAATATATGTATCAACTCCTCTACACGGTGGGTCTTTACTGTCATCGGGACTCGAACCTGAGATTCGATAGCAACGGTAACATCAATTCAGCTACCTCGGGCACAAATTACTTCTGGCATTTTGTCTTAATTTATCCCAGCATGTCAATAACTGTAAACAATAATTGAATTAGGTTGCACTTATAAATTATCACAATCAAAATTTATTTTTTATTATTATAATTTAACTATTTTACATTTTTATATACTTACTTGATAATTTTTTTAAAATACGTAAAATGAAGATGTGTTAGAATTGTAAAACTAAACTAAATAAATTCTTAATATGGCTTTTCCTCAAATTTTATTTACAGTAAAAATATTTGAAAAGATACTGGCTAGATTAGTTATACAAGAAATATCCAGGCGCTATATACTTTTCTATAAAATAAGAGTGCAAAACTTATTCTGTCTGTTGCTTGCTGTCTTGAATTTAACTTTAACAATCGGTTGTTAAGCTCCTTTATTTCCCCTACGTCATATTTTTGGCCATTTTTGCTCAATTTGTAAACAAGATGCTCTAAAACTCCTCGCTTTTTCTCAAATGGGAAACTTGGGAAATTCCAGAATAAAGTAAATCACCAAGTTTTATGATTAATTTCGGAATTTTAGGAGGCGAATCCAATAAAAGAGTGCCATTGCCATAGTTCTATAATAAGAGTCTTTCGCTTCAAAGTGGCTATGCCATAAAAGGGCATTGGGTCTGTTCAAAATAAATCGGTTCTCAGATCTTTATATATAATGCGTTTCCTAATCTTTGGTTACGATTAAAAGGTTCCTTGGAAGAAAAAATCCATAGGGAGACCCGCGATTATTTATGATACGAAACAGCAAAGCCAAAATCACGATCTAAATAACCTTGCGGTTTGCGCTATTGGAATGTGTAACCGTCCCCATATTTTACGACTTGGCTGAGTCTACTTTACGGCAGCACTGGCAGTAAAATCATCGCCGGAAGTAGCCAACCCACCAGTGGTTGCAACATTTAAGGCAGAAATGGTTATGGGGGTTCTAAATCAAGTAACTTTGTGCGGAAAGTAATTGATGGAGAATAAAACACTAAAGATACTAGTGGTGGTCCAGGCGTGAGTCTTTTTAGAACTTAGTCTTCATGTTTTCTTATGTTTCTGATTGAAGTTACCATGGATAAGCTGAATTACACAATGCCCAATTGTTATTTTCAAGGCTCCAATCTGAGCAGAAAGGATTTATTTTTCTTTTTAAAGCCTCCCAGCCTTATTAGAATCGATAATTTTAGTGTTACTTCTGTATGTGCTAAAAGAAGGTAATAATTTAGAGGTCCTAAAGTAATTAATAAAGTTCCTTCATATTTTTAGGCTTTTACGAGTTAGCTTAAAACGTAAAAATATATTTTGAGTGCCGACGATTTTTTAATTACTCTTTGACACATGCAGAGCTAAGACTTGGCTGAATTTTAAACTCCTCATCAACGTTAAAACGGTGAACCTTATTAACATATTTGATGCTAGTTGTTTTTTATTCCTCTTGAGCCTCCAAAACTCTAAACCATTTTATGCAAAGAAATTGCATTTAAATCTAAATTTAAAAAAATTGTTTTTGAAAAAGAATCAAATAGCATGGGAAAAGAAGCTATTATAGAGTAAATCGTTTTGCATGCTAAACTAAAATGTAACAGCAGAATAATAATAATGATAATAGCAAACGAGAATAAATGCTGAACATTCTAGTGTGATGTAAAATTTATAATTTTCTTTACAACTTTCATTTAAAATATTCTTAAACTTCAGTTTGAAATAAGTATAGATCACAGCAGAAATACACTATATACAATTATGTCTTTTACAAGATAATTTCTTGTCTCTTATTAGGAGGCTTCAGTTTATGAGCCATTAATGTATCTACTGCCATTCCTATAAGCTAGTAATTTAGCTCCTGTAAAGTAATAACAGTATCAGGCCCTCTCTTAAATGTCTCACAGGTACTTTTACGACTCTATTAATATTATAAAGTAAGATTTTTAGCACCAGAATTTTTAAATCAAAGCATAAAACCCAATGACTATTTTTGACAGCATTTTCAAACGTTAGGAAGAACCTCATAAGACGCGTGGATAAACATGCTGAATAAGAGCTTTTCAATTACACCTACGAACATTTTCTAAATCTTATTGAATTGGTTTTCAGTGTTTTGATAAGAAATGAAGGGAAATTTGCTTGTAAATATTATAAATCGGGTTTGTAAAATATACTCTTAATAGTATAATTACTGTTAAATTATATTCACTCAAATGAATAAAAAAATAAATATCTTAACTGTCTTAAAATAATTTAAATAAGAAATCTCTAATCATGTATATTTATAAAATTTTGAATGCTTCTTTAAAAGAATAGATTAATATTTTTCAGCGCTGCATTATGTTTTGTGTGCTATGTAGAATGACAAAAAAAAAAAAAAAAACGAAAGAAAGAAAGCTTACATTTAAATACCTTATAGAGTTCAAGTTAAATTTTAAAATGACATTAAAACGTGACTAACAAATTAATCGGCTGTATACTCAGTTTCAATCTCTTTTCATGCAAATTTTGTGAAAATGTTTACAGTCAGTTTTCTATGAAAACTTATCTTCTAGAGGAAAAAATATTTAAGAAATTAAAATTACAAGTGGAATTCGCGAGTTCCTTCTCACAATTAACTTTGAAAAGAGATCCACCCCCAAAATTGTATACTTTTAATTTATTCAATCAACTAAAAATAAACATAATTTATTAACTCCATCAGGTTAAGGTGTTCTATTGACAATTACCGTAAAATCCAGCTTACAACGCGCACTTGTAGCACAAAAAATAAGATCGAAATTTACGGATGCGTGTTATTCGTCGGGTACAAAAGTGATAGCTTCAAAAATAAATAAATAAAAAAAAAAGATGAACATAAAAAAATTAGACTTCTTCATAAATTGAAATACTGTTTATTTTAAAGAAATGAAGAATATCTTACGAACTTCATAAGTCGCAGTTCTAGAAAGATACTATTTTTTCAAAAGCGTGGGATAATACCTCGAATATATGACTTCAAAACATACGTAGCAGCATACGTACATTTCAGGTTTCGTCACAAAAATGGGAGTGCGCGTTATACGGCGAATATACCTAAAAATTAAAAAAATATAGCTCGAAAATGTAGGTGCGTGTTATACGCCGGACCTTACGGTAGCTCGGCTATAATTGATTTATATATAAATAAGAAAAAATAAATTTTTTAAATCCCAGATTTTTTTTTTAAATTCCTGATAACTCTATATCAATATTTTTTCCAGAATCCCAGATTTTTTTTCAATTCCCTGATAACTTAAAATCAATATAATTTTTTTATTTAGAATTCCAGATTTTTTTTTTTTTTTTAGATTTAATAATTATACATCTATATATATTAACCTACTTTTTGTTTTTTCTTTTACATATACAGCTGCTATTCTTTATTTATATCCTAACGTCACTAAAAACGTGAATTCTTTTTTCTTTAGTAAACCTGAGAGCATTGTTTTTGTGAATCTCAAATGCATGCTAGTTAATGTTATTTATGAGCATTTTTTTTTTTCGTTTCTTAGAATGATGGGCATACTTAAGCATATGTGTAAGAAATAACAATTTTATAAGAATCATTTATATGATTTGTCAACATTTTTTTTGATTAAAAATAACATTATTGTGGAACTTAACTATGCATCAAAAAGCTGAGAGAGTTTTTATAAATAAAACTGCCTTTAAAATTTAGGAATATATATAAAAAAAAATTCAAAAACTAAAACACAAGTAATTTTAAAACAAAAAAAAAACATGTGTTAAATTAACATTTTTAATTTTAGTTTTTATAATGACAGATATTTAACCAAGTCTCTAAATACTTTAACTTAGATATAGATGTTAGAAATTAATAAATTTTTTAAAAAAATATATTGTTACTGAAGCTTTGTTCGAAGGCTTACATTCTTTTTTACTTGCTAAAGAAAAGAACAAAAAAATCTCTAACGAATATAGCAGACAATTTTCTTAAGAAAATACACTTTTAAATATTATTGCATGAAGGAGTAGTTTCATTTTTTGGAAAGGAATCTGTATGAAATAAAATAAACATTTAAGTAACTCCATTCTCTTTCGCATTTAATCTTAAAGCAATGAAATACACTTCCGCTATAAAAATGAATTTCTTATAAATTACTTATCTCCGAAAACAGTATCAAAATACAATATTTTTCTCTCTTTAGTATGCATAATAAGTAACTGTTTAACTTTCTCGTGAATCATGCATAATAAATACATCCAATTTGAAACAGCTGACAAAAATCAACATCGCTTTATTTTTCTTGAATGAACAATTCTTGATGTCGCAAAGCTTTTCGTGCTAATGAAATTTGATATTCACGCAATAAAGACATTTTTTTTTCCTTAGGTTGGCAATAGAATAAAAATAATTTAATTATACCGCCATATAGTGTCATTTCACAATCACTTGCTAACTGATCTGATACGGTCTATTCAGAAGTTTTAGAATCATATTTTTAAATACTGTGATATAATTTATAGCTTTATTATTCACTTCCAGGAGACGTGAATGGATAAAATACTTTAAAAGGCGTAAGATATTATCATTAAAAACTTAATGAGAATTTTAAAAACATTACGAATTGGAATTTTAAAAAAAATGCTGTCCTTTATTTTTACCTTATACAAACATTCAATTTTTTATATATATAAAAAGTTAATATTTGAAATCTGAGATTATATATATATATATAAATTATTAAAGATTCTATAATTATTGCAGGCTTAAAAAATATGATGTGTATCTTTTACAACTACATACAAGGAGATGTGCTTAAATAAAGTATAAGTTCAGTCGCGTACTTAAATAAAGTAATATTTGAAATAGATTAAACTAGACTCAAAGATTTTTGCAATCTCTAGTATTTATCTCATATAGATATTTCATTCCTAAATATTTCAATAAAATATTCCTGCTTTGTCTTGCTGTGAATAAAAAGATCTAACTAAATATTAAGAGAATATTTATATAGTAAAATCAATATGCAGTCAATGTAGGATAGGAACTTAATTTTTAAAAAAGGTCCATTGTATAGTATATCTGGCTGTACACACACACGTATTTAAAGAAATATCGAATTTTATACAATGAGTTTATATCATAAAATATTATAAAATAGTTCATGAGTTACATTCTAAAACTGAAGAGCAAATGAAATATATATACTATAAGTTTTAATAATTTTCACGTTAACTCACAGTCAACATTCCGAAAATTACGCGTGTTGTGTGTGAACATTATATTGTACTAAAACGTCCATGAAGCTATACCTGTACATGTAAAGGAGGAAAGTGACTCATTCGCTCACTTACCACGATATCTCCGGAACCATTAGACTTACAGTTATGAAATTTGGCAAACATGTTTCTCTCGTTGGGCAGAAATCCACTAAGAACTATTTTTGCGAAAATCACCACTCAACAAAGGTTGCGGGTGTGTCATAGGTAACAATTCTCGATTTGATAGACTTGAAATTTGGCAAATGTGTTTATTTTGTTCAGTAGAGATCCGATAAATAACGGGTTTTACGAAAATCAAATGCCTAAAGGGATTGTCTGGGATGACGGGGGCGTTATAGATAAAAAAATCCCCTTTTTTGAAATACTCGTCATTTTCATTTTAGTCTTGTATAAGTTTGATAGTTTAGCTTAGTGGTGGTAGCTTTGTGGTCACGGTCACGAAATCGGGGCTGACGAGTCACAGGTGAAGTAAAGGAAAGTAAACACCATATTTTTAATCTGTCGTCTATAAATTCAGAATGAATTTTTTTTATCATATGTTTTCCTAAATTTTAAAAAATGTTATTTTTTATCTTCTAAACCATTTTTATCCAATTTTACATAAATTTTATCGTCTTTGTATTAATAAGCAAACATTTCAATATAATCTTAAGACAATACTGATTTTTTTCAGTCTACAAATTTTTAAAATTTTTAATGCATATTTAGTCATTATCATGGGGTTTTTTTTCATGTTATATTTTTTCATGTACTATATAAATAATGTCATTTTTACTAAAATTCGAAAACTTATCCAACCATTCCAAACGTTAATTAATTCCAATCTTAATCTTTTGTTTTTGTTTATCAGCAATGCATAGCGAATTTGAAATATATTCTTAACATATACTCTTCACCACTGGTATATTTTTAATTGAATTTCAGGCATTTATTTTCTGCGTATTGCTCGATAATTCAAAACCAAATGACAAGCTTTTTAAAGAACTTTTTTGAAATCTCATTTCTTTTTTGCTAGATATAACATCAGTCGTAATTGTTAAGGCAATTTCGGAAATAATGAATATCATTCTTCTTTATAATAGAATTAAAACTCATTGTTACGAAGGTGCAAGTTTCGTATTTTAACAATAGATGCGCACGAAACGTTAAGGAGTATCTTATTCGCTATAGCAGAAAGGAACTTATGAATTTAATAATGCAATCACTCAGCTAATTAAACTCATCAGAGGAATTTTTTCGGTAGTATGATTTTAATTAGCATAAAGAACTTCAACTTTAATAAGAATAGATTGGTAATTTGAATAGAGAGTGGGATGTAGGTACTGAACAAAGAAGGTTGTTTCCTAAAATTAATTTTATTTACGTATCTTTTAGAATTAGAAGCTGTGTTTTTCTAATTTAATTCTCCTTTCTTTTCTTTAAGTACGAGCACAAGATTTGTCAACTGTAAATTATGTATTTAGTGAAAGAATGAGACAATTTTAAACTCATTATTCTAATTGCTAACTTATATAGAGCGTACACAAAGGTTGGGTTTGGGGCTTCAAACCACCTATTTTTAAAGTAAAGATTACACTTCAGCGCTTTCATCTACATTGGAAATCGATACTGAAGGGGACAGAAATATTTCTTCATGTTAAAGGGTACTGCAAAAAAAAAATGTATATATATATATATTCAACAAAATTAAGTCTATTAGAGTACGTTTTATTAACATAAATATGTATACATACATGCATTTAATAAAAATCAATGAAACAAAAGCATTCACAAGAACATAATGAAATTTAATACAAAATTTTCAAGTTTTTTAGAAAACAAAACATTTACTGAGTTTTTGGAAAATGATATGATATTTTTCTTTGCATTATCCTTTTTATCATCAAATTATCACCAAATCGTTCAATGTCGTCCATTTTTTAATTCATTTCACCATTGGAATGTGCGGTCTAAATAACTGTGCATACTTTTCATGATGTTCCTCATTTCGGATGACTTGGGAACAGGAGTTACATTATTCATTTCATTTTCGACGTCGGAATCTGCATCAATGATATTTTTTTAGCCTCTTTGAACAAACTCCAAAAAATGTCTTTATCTTCCATAATTGGGACTGTACTTATATTATCATCCTATACTGCAATGAATTCTTCCGATGATACAGTAAGGCAGTTCATTAATACAGAAACTTTCTCAAACATTTCGTTAAAAGTCTGATATTTTCTGTATTTTGTTCATTCCCAGAAGGGAAATCTTTTCATGTTAAGTGATTTTGTTAACATTAAGAGAAAAGAAAAATAAATGAAAATTAATAGTAGTTTGTTGGGACCGTTGTATTAGTTCGGGTTAACCGAAATTTCGTCTTAAACGTTTTCACGTTAAGCGTATTTCACTGTAAATGTTTTTTGAAATTCCAGGCCACTCCATAATAGTAGTCTGTGTCTGTGTACGTTCTTGCAACTCAATATTCTAATTTCTAATAAGTTTACAATTAATAAAGAAATTTTAGTTATATTGACATGTAACTGAAATTAAAAACGGTGTTACTATACTTAGACTTCGATTTTTAAATATTTTTGATGGATTTTGGATAAATAAATTACTGTTATTTTTCCTATTAAATTAAAATAAAGCTACTTCAAACTCAGTTATGACTAGAATCTATTTACGCAGTATATTTTATGATGTATATGTTTTGTTTTTAATTATATAAGCTGTAAAGCAATGATGTATATTTCAAATATTATTTTATTTTAATTTAATATGGATAGAGATAACTAAATTAGGTACAATGCTCAGAGAATTAAAAAAAAAACATTATTATTGGGGGAATTGTTAAGCCAATGTGGAGTTTCATTTATTATATAAGCAGATAAAAGAGAAGGATAATGATTTCGCAAATAAAAAGATTACCATATTTCCTGATTTATGAGACTCATGGACGCATAAGACGCGTACTGATTTATCATGTTGAAATTTACAAAAATTCACTTAAATTCTTCAGAAGAGGATTTATTGTTCCTATTTTAAGGATAACACTTTATAGAATGAAAACGGCCCTGTCACATTAAAAAGTACCAAATATATTAGTGTTAATTCACCATAGATTTCGAGCGAGAAAATAGAGCTATTTATTTTTATTAATTTACATTTAATCTTCATATTACTAAACCAGAACTTTTTAAAAATTTTATCTATCTCATGAAAATCATGTGTTCGAAAATAGTTTTGTATTATCCCTAAATACGTATAATGAAAGTTATTTTTAAAAATTATTTTCAGCCCATCGTGATCCCCTCGGACTAACTTATGTGATGAGAGTAAACTACATTATTCTACTTTTATATATGCATGATTTATTTGGGAAATTTTTATGAAATATTGTCAAGGATATATTAAGGTGACTGCCTACCTTGAAAATATCGTTTTTCGTCTACATAAAGCATTTTTTTTTTAATTTCAAAATCTTATAGTTTGGACATTTTTCTTTCCAAAATAGTTTTTATTTTCCTTTACGCGAAATAGAACTGAAGTTATAGTGATTTTAAAAAACATCATTCTATGCAAAAGGGCAGTAAGATAAAACTTTAAATGTGTTTTTCTCAAAATTATTTTTTCGAAGGAAACCCTTTACCAGATACATAATATCTTAAGAACCAAACCAGATTACGTTTTGAAATTTTGTGGGAATGTTTATTATATTATTTTTCATAAAGTGGACCATAAGTTTTGTTGTAGGTTAAATATTATTTCATTTAGGGTAGTTTTTATAAAGAAAAAAATTTTTAAAATATCAAAATTTTCATATTATTATGTATAATTGTGTCCATAACTTTTTTGTGTTTCAATATTTCTCTTAGATTTTGGTTCATTTTGAAGAGCACCGTAGTATATATGTTGTGTATAAAGCAAATTATATGATAATTGAATTAGAAATTTTTATTCAGAGTTACCCGTTTTAGTAAAAATTTGGTAAAATTTCCTTGAAAACAACCAATTTTTTTAAAAGTACAATATCTATTCAAAAAATTTTATATATTTACATATTTCTTTTATTTTCTTCCTAAAAACACTCAATTTGTTTTCATAAAAAAGTTGGGTCCAAAGGTAGGCAGTCACCTTAAAAGTATTACTTTCTGCTGACTCAAAACAATGTTATTATCAACATTTGTAATGCAGACAGCCATTTGCTATGCTTAAAGCGGAAAAAAAAAATGATTGATAGTGCATTTTTCTTGCGAATCTGCTTGCGTCTTGGATGAAGTTATACCCTTGACTCATAAGGCGCTAGAGCTGATTTTAGGGCACAATTTGGGGTATTAAAAAAGTTCATTTTATAGCCGGGAAATAAAGTAACAGAAATGGGTGATGAATATTAAAGTCTTCTTGTGAATATTTACTTTAAGTAGGTTTTAAAAATGCTTAAACACTTCCAAAATTCTATGAAATTTCAAAGAACAAAATGACAGCTCAAACTTAAAATAAGTGAAGCTTGATAATGTTTAATATAAAAGTAATATCTGGTATATAACAATTTTATTAAGAAATCAATCTAATCTAGACTTTCTGTTGAAAATAAATTAACTTTAATTATGGTTTACAAATTAAGATTAAGAATATATATATATATGTATGTATGTATAAAGCCTTTCTTCTGCTTTTTTGTCCTCACCTAATGTAAGCGGAAAGGTTTAAATCGGGCAATTTTCTGACCAAAAAATATTTCACTAATAATACTTAATACTACTACATTAATAATACTTAATAATACTCACTAATAATACTTAATAATACTAAATTATTAATATTTAATAATACTATTATTTTACGCATTTTTGCTCCAATCAATCCATTTCTTTCTGTGCAAAATATGTTCTGCATATTTCGTCTCGAATACTTTCATTCTAAGAGCGTATTTTTTTATATGTTGAAGTGAAAAATTACATATTTGAGGAATGTGTTTCTGCTACAAAAATATAGTATAGTAAGTATGGTCTAATCCAGGGGTGGACAACCTTTTTGGAAAGAGTGTCCCCATGTGATAAAAAATATATATATATATGCGTGCTACTTCAAATTTTTCCAAGAAACAAGTAAAGGTACCAAAATGTTACTTATGGGTGTTACTTATGTTTATTACAGAATTTTTATGCATTACTGTCTTTTCAAATTTTTAATTTTTCATTAAGTCTTTATATAAGTGCTACTGTTACAACTCCGCCGTGCCTGACTGTGGTACGTGTGTCATGGACTGGCCACCCCTGGTCTAATCATTCGAACTTACATTGATATTGCCATATTTTTCGAGCAGAATAAGTATTCTATATATTATGCGAAAACGATCTAAAACAAATCTCCCGTAAAACCTTCGTTCCCTCCATCACATATTCAAATCACCTCTAGATCCGAGTCCATCTCTATCCTTTGCATACACCACTGAGTGCAGGTCCATGCATCAAAAAAGTAATCTGGATTTTATTGGCTACCATCCCTCCCCATTCCAATGTAGTGGACCTCCACCCACCGGTGGGCACCCCGGGATTGAATGGAGAGAATGTCCGGCTCAATGGGTCCTCCGAGCAAGCTTCGTTAAGTCTCTGAGATTTATTTTCATCGAGGGTGCGGGAGAAAGTATAGACTGCTTTGTCCAACGCATCGATAATTCACGAAGCTAATCAGCAATGGCATCAGAATAAAGGGTCCTGGACAAATGCGGCACCACTGGGTTGAGTGATATGAAAATGCCCCACACAATTTGTCTGCTTGGACCACAGGAAAAGCGAATTGGTATATTATAGGATTGGAAATAAAACGGGTGATTCGTTACAAGATGATTTCTTTGAGTGGACGGTTTCACATGTGATGATAATTGGTATTGAGTCATGTGTGTGTGTGTTACTTGTAAAAATTCATGTTTGTAAAACGAATAATAGAGGAACTTTGGCTAGACAGAGTCTGACTTCATGAGGAATTGAGGATTTCTTTGAGTGTTGAGAGTTTCATGTAAAATAATATAATGAGCTTTCAGTAATGTTCATTATAAAAAAAATAATCATCAGTAATTTAATGTATAACGGATAAGTAATATAAGAACTGTGATTGGAAGAGCAAATGTGAAAAGTCATTTGTAAAAGAATTCAACTTAAAATTAGTTGTATTATTAGTATTGGTAAAACCCCTTGTTAGTTGGATATTAAGGATGAATACGATATTCAGAACTGATGGTGAATTTGGTATTAAAAAGTTACTTCAAAAAATAATTTAACAGCTAAAAAATTCATATTTATCATCTTGTTTCATTGGAAAGTTTCCTATTGTCTCTCATCTCATTTATGCATGTTGGACCATAAAGATTAAAGAGTGATTTTCACAAAAGTAAGAGACAGAATGCCTGTCAAAAAAGTTTTTCTCACTATATACTCCACATTAATATCTAGCAAGCTCTCTCAAGCGTAATTCTATTTTTAGAGAACTTCTGAAACGATTATAGAAGACCTTCTATGTTTTTTTACCTGCTATGGATTTTTAGAAATAATCCATAGCAGGTAAAAAATTAGCCATGTTTTATGATACATACACAAATATTTCAGGATTCAAAATATTAGAAATATATTCATAGATTTTTTTTTATGTCAAAAATATTTTATCCTAAAGTATAGTACCCTCTCCCTCCCCCTCCAAAATGAATTGGTCATTCAATGTTTAAAATACTTTTCATCCCAACGAGTACCTGGTGTTGCCTGTTTATTCCTGAACACGATTACAAAGCTAATCTCTAATAAAATCCACATTAATTTTTAATTTTTAAAAAACTTAATTTTATTAACACTTAAAACATAATTTCCCTTTTATATTGCTTTATAGAACTATGTTAAATTTGAACTCTGTAGTTATATATGTTGCAAAAAATTCCGTAACAACATGGGAACTTCATAACTGAAATACCCCCTCACAGTATCGCCTAATATACGTTTAGAGAGTTGGTTCTGCAAAAGCTTTCTTTTTTTCCCAATGGGGCTGCATTTTAGCAACTTAGCCTTTGCAGACACTGCAAGTCCCCAAATGTGTGAGCCATTTCTTGGTGGCACCATCTAGTGACGGCATCTTTACCACATTTGGAAGCTTGAATTATTTTTTTTTAATTCAAGTTCTTATCGGATGCTAAATATTGCAGTTATTTAATTTTGTAGAGAGTACAATGCCACATAATCATATGACATGCGGGTCTACTATTTTTGCATCCTGTGAACCTATCGACTCTAGCCGGGATAGAACCCGCAAACTTGGGCTTTCGAAGTGGGCACGCTACCTCTAAGCCCCCGGAGCCGACGGTTCTGCAAAAGTTGGCTTTACTATTTGAGAAAATAAGATAAAACATTGTACAAGCTTATAAGGGGTGGTATACATATATTAAGTTTTATCGGTGCTCACACAGATTATTTTTCACTCGGATTAATTCGTATTTTTATGTAAATACACAGAGAGCCAACAAAATACTTTATTTGCTTATACCTCTGAAATGTTGAGCCGTATCCAAACTGAGTTTTTTTTAAACAGGAAGCGTATTAAGTTTTCAGAATCTTAATCCAAAACTGTAATTATAAACAGCTCATCTCAATTCTAAATTTAAGCTAAAAGCAAATGTTAGTCAATATTTTTAGAAAAAAATCATGTAGAAAGACATTTTATGCAGAGATTTCTCATTCGTGATTAATCTTCAAGTGCAGCTGTTATGCGGTATTTCTTTTAATTAGCTGTGAAAATTTCCAAATTAATTATTTTTATGGAAAGTAAACTATGTAATATTATTGGCTCTTATTTATTTAACCATGCGATGAAAAAGTTTCAAATTTCAGTATGCATCGGCTTATGCTATGCTATTAATATTTCTAACTAAATAGGACTTTCAGCGCTTTTGATGAATAAAATAAGAAATAAACTAGGATAGAAAAATTCAAAGAATGCTCTTCTCTTTCAACAGTCGCAAGAAATTAATCTTGTTGCACGAGATTTTTGATTAAATGTAAGTCATTAATTTTTAATCCGTTAATGCGTTTCATATTCTATTATCTAAACAAAGTATTTAACTTAATAAAATTATTCACGAGCTGAAACTGAAGAGGAAAGAAATTATCTTTTTTATATTATGAAGTAAGACAAGAGAGAGCTTTGTGATTTAATAACAACATTACAACAAAATCAAAGTTTTCATTCCAAGAAGTTAAAAAAAAACAACCTTGGGTTTATTATTAATAATTTAATTAATTATAGTAATTAGCTTATAGTATTAAGCATTCAAAACCGTTCTCGTCTTTGATATTAGTAACACGCAATTATGAGCCAGAAAACCTTTTAAGGTTTCCAGAAATAGTTTTTTTTTTTTTTTTTTTGGTATTTAATTACATTGTTCAACTTAAAGAAGCGATAAAATCTAGAAATCAAAAGAGGTTGCCGCAAAGAGCAGTAAGTATAAGTTCAAGGTTAATTTTTTTGCTTTTTTTTTATTGCCTCACAAGAGTTGTCATCTAGGTTCTTAAAGTGCTCAAATGGACCGACATATCAAATGTATCATAGGTCTTTTCTCTAATCATGAGTAACAGCGTGAGAATTTTGAGCTCATGATGGAGGAAATTTGCATACTTGAATTCCGTAAGCTAAAATAATTTTATAACATAATAAAGTTACAGGCTGATACTAGTTTTCATTTATATCTGATAATGCAGAACCAAAATAAATCACATTACGAAAATAAATATTTATTTTGAAACACTTGTTAATAATTAAAGGTAATCCAATACATTTCGCTTGTTTTCACAACTGTTCTAACTAGACCAGACCTTGTTGCAGGGGCAAATAATCGAAATTTTTGTTAGATCTAGTTTTATTCCTTGCATTTGTTACTCCTTTGATTAACCCTTTAGCGGGCAGTGGCTAATAGGTCAAGCCACATATTAAAAAAATTTTTCTCCAAGCGGGTGTTAGATATTTAGTCTATCCATATGCATTACTTGAAGCTAAAACACATAAAAATTAATACGGATGGCAACACGATACCTTATTTTGCATTTCATGCCCTCTGATGGGTACCTAAAAAAGTTTTTCTCAGTGTAAATCTACAAATTGTATTTTGATTACTATAAATAAAATTTCTGATCTTTGAAAAAAATTTCGACATGTCTTAAGTATACTTTCTCTCATCTGAATGAATTAAGCAAATGTTCAATTAAAAAAAAGGTTTTATTTAGGTTATTTGAAAGCTTTTATATGTGGATAGAGGCCCTATCCACCGTCCACATAGAACAGAAAAATGACCTAGGAATTTTCGCTTTTCCTCCCCTCGAGAGAGAACACTTAGAATCATGTGAGAATGTTGGGGGTCGGAAATATAAACAAACTTTTGTTTACAATATGTGGTACAAGATTCTCGGGTTCGAAGCTCTTTCATTACAGCTTTTCTGCTCGGAAAAAAAGGTTTACATATTATAAAGTTCCACAGTAAATAGCTCATCAAATTTGTGAAATAACTAATTTCTCAAAAAAATTATTTTATTTCTAACTTTTTATACTAAAATTAAATAAAATATAAAATGTGGATATATACCAATTTCAATGTATATTCTAAGTATTCTATGTATATTCTAAGTAAGTGTTCTATGTTGTAGAATTATTCTATTATTATTTTATTGCACTTCTATTTTGTATTTAATTGTTATTGAAATAGTTATTAGCATAAATATCAATTTTTCATAAAAAAGTTTATTGTAAAATGATTCATTTTTTCTGTCCTGAAAAGTAAGTTAAATGTCGTAACTGCACAGTGGCTATAACGTCTAGCCACCACCCAGGAATAAAACCCCTAATCAGATTTTTTTTTTTTTTTATGACTAAATTATGTTTATAGAGGATGAGGACATTACATTTATCAAGTACTTTATCACAGAAAGTGTATTTTAGCTTTGTGCCCCTCAAAGGGTTAAAATAGAAAACCAATTCTTTATTTACTGTACTGAATAAAAAAATGTACAACACAATGAGAAATAAAGTATGCAAAACCAAGCGCAGTTTATATATAAAGACTGTATAATCGGTTGAAGGGTATCAGAAACAATTTAAAATAAAACTTTTTTAAAGTAATCAAAGAAAATGAAAGTATAAGTGATCATGAATCCGAAATAGATGAAAGAGCATCGACACTGTGAAGATTTCAAAACTGTGGTTTTAAAACTGGGGTTCTCCTGAAGACATTTACAGTAGCTTTTAATTAATGGCGAAGCAGATTTCGTACTCAGTGTATATTTTATGGTAGAACAAAGCCCCATTATCTTTATATGTTAGTGTAATTATAACACATCTGTGTTCTTTTATCGTATTCCGTACATAAATTTTAGAAATATTCTACACAAATATGCATTTTTGTATTTTTCTTAAAACCTAAATTTAAGAACCATCTTAGGATTGTCATAACGGGAATGAAAAGTAAAGCATATATTATACTGGAAGAAAGGGATTCACATTCAATTTATAGAAGTATTATAAGCACTCCAAAACATATGATATTATTTAAATTTTAGGCCTAATTCTTCAGCTTTAAATGAAGACAGCCTTAAGAAATGGAACAAAACTTTGCTCTGTGGTTGTAAATGTATCCTTTGATCTCTGTATGTTTGTCACACTTGAAAGTATGGTTATTAATAGCAGTTTAGAGGAAGTTAAGATAAAAAGTGGACACACTAGAACGTAAACAGACAAAATATACCAAGCAATATATCAAGTTCCAGCATCTACCGGAAGCTTTTTGACAAAATGTCACAGTGACACCCCAAAATTCTTGACCCCCTTGTCAAGCGTTTGTAACGCCTTGCTATAAATCAAGACATGTTGTGGGCTCACGCCCACATTAATAGAAGTATCTCTAGAAATACGATCATATATTTAGTATTTGAAGGTGGTTTCAGTAAAAAAAAATGCTATGTCATGACATAAATGTTATCTAAGGTGAATATAATTCACTATTTTAAATCATTCTTTTGGATGACACTTAAAGGTTAACAAACAGGAATGAACAATTATTCTGCAAAGCGTATATTCTCTTCTTTTTTCATTGATAAATTAACTTTATTGTCAACCAAGGTTTATTCATGTAACCATTTCCCTTTATAGGTTTGTAAAATAAAATAGCAAATGCATTGAGTTATACTGTTTAGTGCATCATTTAATGATTGTTCGTTTCAATTGTTAAAACAAAAATGACTTCGTTTTCCTCTTAAACTACCAGCTTTTCAAAACTATGTATTTTAGCTTAACCTGTTATAAAGTGAAGGTGGTCAGATAATGAGAAAGTAAAGTTTCAAAAAACGTATAATAGGTCATCAAAAATAAGGATTAAAATTAAATAAATAGGGTCAGAACTGATCCTAGGATGTCGGTCACCCTCGAGCAAAGACCTAATGTGCCACCTCTCTAGAGAATTCTTCATATTTTGACTAATACTTAACGTTGACGTTTTAAACTCATCTACCTGTATAAGTAAAAGTAAAAAACGTTAATAAAAATTCAAATAAACACAAGAATTACGTCTTCCTCTGTTTAGTTTTTCTAAATTGTAAGGTTATTATTAAATTGAAAATTTTTAAGTACCCCAAATGCACATTGAATTCAAACATTCCTTTGACTTAGGTAATATTAAGCATATTAGATATTTTCGTAATGTATCTTTACCAAAAATCATTTGTGAGACGTCTTTGTTAAGCATTGATTTTTTTCTATTGCGGTACTGCCAGCTCTGCCACGAATTTTATCAGGTGAAGGATGTGTGTAAAGTATCGGCATTCATGGCCAATGGACCAACACAATGAGCACTAACATTCTATTTTTCATAAACTAAGCTATGCTATAGGGAAATCGGAATTTCAAAGCTATATAAAATTCAGCATATTTATTCGACTTATAAGTTTTATTTTGAGAAATTAGTTAAAAAGTTTGCATGAGTGATAGAACTATATGTGGCCTGAGGCCGTCCCTTGTTTGGGCCACCCGCGTAAGGTGCACGAGTTGCACCGCAGGCTTCTAGGATAGGCCCAGAATAGGGTAGTTGTTTTCAAACTCTGTTGATACTGCTAAAAATTATTCTTTAAAATAAATTTTTTCCTCAACACATTAGGACAACAGATAAGGTCACAAGCTTTGCATTCTTCAATTTTCGAACATCCTGATTTCAACAAAGATTCTTCTCATGAATTCATGGACACTGCTCCTCATAAAATAGTTTAAGGTTCAAAGTTATATCATTGCATGATGTGGAAATTAGGTGAATGAGGTTCTACATAAAGCTACACAGCTGTATTGATTGCAACTCAAAATTACGAGATACCTAGCTAAGAGCCTTCATGCGGTTATGGAACGATATATGAATTCAAACTAGCCCTCTTAATATTAGTAGTTGTATCGTGCGATAAGTGCAATAAATTCAGAAGACAAGTATTTAAATTATATAAATTAAAAGAAGAAACTGGTCTATTCTTCGTCGAACTATGTACTGGCAAGAAATTTGGTATATCCTTAGTCTTAGCAAGATAAATATTTACTTACTAAAAGTAAAACTTATGTATAAAAAAATGTTCTCTTACGAAAAACTATCATTAATTTCTACACTTAAATTACTGTTGTGAATTGAAGAAATGAAAATGAAAATTTTTTTTAATCCAAATTATGCAAATATAACTGTGAACAAAGTGTCTTGTAACCTTAATCTTGAGATTTTTCTACCACTTTTATCTTAAAATGAGAGAAATTTCATTTTTGTGTGTTGGTTACATAGATATATATATTATGTCCAGATTGTATGTATTACGTGAAATAAAAATGAGGAAATTGTATAACGAATTGAATTTTAGACTTCTTCACACACACACACACAACTCAAACTGTTTATAAAATCACATAAGACTCAAAAAATCAAACTTAAATAACTTTATTCTCATAATTTTTTTTTTCTATTTTTAAATTGCCACAGTAAAAATACGTTTCTTAAAAATCAATTAATCCATCAGCAAATAACTTTCTACTTCTAATATTATGTTAAGATAAAAAAAAAAAATATTTGAACTAATAAAAATGGGAACCACATAATTTTGTATTACTGATAAAAAACTACCTCTGGCTATATATCCCATAATTATAAATACACAAAATGTGGTAGCTTTTCATCATAATAATTTATTCATTGGTTCTCAATCAGAAAGTGTAGATTCCTTCATATAAATGCATTACAGCAGTGGTCTTTACACTGCGTTACACGGAACCCCGGGGTTCCATAAGTCAAAATAAAAAATTGTAAACGTGTAAGTAAAATGGATTAACATTCTCTATGTATTTCGTATGACCACATGAGTATATAATGTAGTATTTCTTGCGTTGGGAAATTCTGCTTTAGATAAGTATCTAAATTCTACTTAGCTTAATTCTACTTTCTACTTTACTTACTCTCTACTCTACTTAAATTCTACTTTAAATATTATTTTTAGAGATTCTTTTAAAAGTGGGATGGGGTTCCCCAAAACATCTTATAGTTATAAGGGTTCCGTGACTCAAAAAAATTTGAAGACCACTGCATCACAACAACTCAGCAAAAATCAGGCGACAAAGGCACGAATCTGGTAAACTACTTTCACAAATAAAAGGGGGTTACCCTATCTAATCGGCTTGATTTTAATTTAAGTTACACTGCGAAGCAACACGAAAGTTATCTGAGACTGACCAAGCAATTCTGAACTTCGGTCAAGTGACGAGGATAACACTTGAGCTAACACCCCTCTCCAAACATCCCCACCACGCCAACAGGAGGACTTTGTGCCTCATTGTATTTAATGTGTATCAGGCCCTCTATTCAGTGTCTCATTACTCCTTGTCCTTGCGACCATGACCATTCGGCAATCGCTACCCCACCATATCCAACTGAATATCGGGAAAAAATATGATTGATTGTCAAATGGAAATAATAAGTACACAGCTTAAGATTTTAGTATAATTTGGTTTATTTCATCGATCAGTTTTTAAGATAATTATGCTTTAATGAATTTTTGGTTCATTTTTTTTTTTTTCTCATTTTATGTAATATTTTTGCGGATTCTGTATTATTTCTTTTCTCTTCAGATCAGTGAAATTCCTTTACTGTTTACAATATAAGTCTTTAGTCAGACCAATTGTTTTATATGGCAGCGAATGCTGGACAATTAACAAAAAAGACGAAGCGAAACTGATGACTTTCGAGAGAAAATTCTTAAGAAAAATTTTTGGTGCAGTTAGAGAAAACGAAATCTGTAGAAAACGATACAACCTTGAACTTCTATCGAAATACAGAGAACTCAACATAGTCCAAGTGATCAAGGCTTCCTAAATAAGGTGGCTGAGACATGTATTTCGATACAGCGATGAAAATCCTGTTAAGAAAATAGCTTTCCAAACTCCAGAGGGGAAAAGAAAAAGAGGAAGACCGGGAGCAAGGTGGATAAAGTAGAAAAGTGGTTGAAGGACTTGGAAGTTAACTGATGGAAGAATGTAGCATCGAATAGATCAAGATGGTGTAAGCTGACTGAGATGGTCTGTAATCGGCTGTAGTGTTTGGAAAAAAGAAGATTTACAATATAGAACATTTGTTTTAATTATAATAACTGATGTTTTATTCTTTACGACGCGTTTGTATGTATAAAACTTACCACTTTTTCATGGTTTATTCTATATGACAAAGAGCGAGTTAAAGGGAAGGAAACGAAAGAAATGTGAGTAGCACCTGCAGTTTTTTGAAATATAATTGCTTTTTTTTTTGTAATCTAATTTTATTTAAATATCATTTCGTCTTACCGACCTTATTAAGGAAATTGTCAAACAAAAATTGTGTTGGGAAAATGAGTTTCCCGCTTTTTGGATTTTTATATACACTAAAATATGTTTCCTCTCTCTATGAAGGCTTTTTGGTTTAATAACAATTGCCAGTAAATGAAAAATAACTCTAAGTTTTGTTTTGCTTGCTGTCTTTTCTTCGAGTCCTTTTTATTGAAAAAAAATCTTATAATGGGAATTTAATCAACTCTAATTTTAAATTTTTGAAGATAAAAGTCTTGAAGATATATAAGTCTATATATATACAATCCAAGAAACCTTTTTCATATATATTTTATCCCTCTAATCTCATTATACGACATGGCAAAAATTCTTTTTCATAAAACTCGATTCCACGCGATCAACATTTATTGTTACCCATCCCAAACGAAGAGCATATCACGCACTAGAAAATTACGAGCAGTCAGGATATAAAGATTGCTGAATCCTTCCTATTTCATCTCGTGGAAAAAATGGAGTCGAGTTAAATCGGTTACTTTTTTGAAACTCCTTTCCTTCGCCTGAGGAATGTAACCAGTGCGCGCGCGATGCTGTTTATCACTGGAATAATATTTCCCTCTTAAATTCTTGAGGCCTTTCACACGCACATTCAGACAGGCTTTTACTTTGAGTCTCCAACGACATTCATCAAAATAATACTCCCGAAAACGAAAAACCAAAGGTGGAAAAGATAAACGCCTCGGGAAATTAGCATATACTGAGGTTACTGTAAGTTCTTTAATACATTATGTATTATACTTTCTCCGCGAAAACCTTAGGGTAATATTTAAAACGGGCACTGCTCAGTATACTAATTTGACGCGCCATTAAGCTCTTCGCTTGGCCGTCTACTTGGATGAAAAGGGGTTATTAATAACAATGATATGAAAATAAATGGCCAGAATATACATCCGGATAATTTAAAGGGCTTCTTATGTTAAAAGGATATACAGAGGAACTGTTATTCGAGAAAGAATTGGAAGCTTCAAGAAGAGTTTCTTTTCTTTGCTTGTTCAATTCTGAATGACTAAAGAGAGAAAATTATGTTTTGACTAGAAGTAAATTAACATTGTGTTTGGAAAAGGGCTTTTAACTCGCAATTATTGTCAAATTGAGTTTTCTCTGAAACAGCATGTTTTAAAGTTTTTAACGAAATAGATTGTTTGGAGAAAATGTTTCTTTTTATGAACGTGTCACAAGTCGTTGGTTGTCACTGCTGAAAGACTTAGTTTGGGTTTTGAAGTTTTATTATTTATTAACGCTAACAAAGGATTTGTTGTAAGCGAATACGTGTTTATTTTACGCCAATGTAATTGACTGTCTATTAACTTGCTGAGTAAGCAAAAAAGTGTTTGCTTTTCAGTCAGCGGGGTAAAAATTATTTTCTTCAGAAGAAAATTAATTTATGATTGAAAGGTAAAAGAGGAACTCTTGGATGTTCTTTTTTTTATTTTGTGAAATACTTTAGAAAAAATTGTGACGTTTGAGAAAATAACTAGTAGCGTGAAAGTTAGGAAATTAAATATTTGGTTTATTTACACATCACAGCTATTAAGTACAGTCAGTAGCGCACACAAGAATTTTTCAAGGGGGTCCGGGGTCGAAAGTTCACCATTCTTGTATCATGCTTCTTTTGATTTTGTCGATTTTCGGGAACAAAACATAGTAAAAAACTAATTATTGAATAAGAAATTAGCATTGATTAATCAAATTAATCATTAATAACAAAAACTTAGTTAAATTTTACGTACTATATAAGAATTATAATCAATCGGAAAAAAGTCAAGGGCTTTGGGGGGTCCGGACCCCCAGACGCGAAACGTCACAAAGTTTATGCACAGTATAAATCTAAAAATAATACTGAAGAAAAAGCTTGCATTGATCTTACAACTATTTGGTAATTATATATATATATATATATAACTGCTATAAAAAATGTTTTTAAGAAATCTTGCTTTTAAAAAAATTTAGGTGAATTTTATGTTTTTTTCATCTGATACTATTTTTTTTCTCAATCCAAAGGCAATATTATACTTAGATGGAACTCAGCATAATTTGTAAGATAATTTTGAAGATATAGATTGATAAATAATAACTACTACTTACTCTAATGGCGTTTTTACAGTGGTCTCCCCTAGTTGATGATATAATATGAGGCCTCCAGGACACTCAAATAAGGCATGAGTGAATTTAAATTTTCCACAAGAAATATTTTAATTTCCATCAATATATAATTTTTGGTAGTCTTTACTTATAAACAGATATTGATACTTGATATAATGACAGTAACAAGTAAAAAATTGATGTAAATTATAAGAACCTATTTTAATGCTATTTGATCTAAAGATTAATGTATTTTGACAATGAGGCTCACAAAATCACCCTTTGGGGTAAATGTTTACATAAATTAATCCTCATGACTAGCATTTCTGCCATATATTGTAATTGAAATGTTTTGAAACTATAATTATTAAGAAAAGTTTCAGACGATGGTATTTCTTTTAAAAAATCACATACAGAAGACTTATTAGAGATCTTAGATAAATTGTGGGACTTTATTAGAATACAAATAATTTAATGCAACTTTTTGATATTTTAAGGCCCATATTACTCCTGGATTATTCAATTAAACTTTTGCATGAGGAAAGATAATTTTATGAGCGTACCGAATGTTACTTGCATATGTTATGAGCGATTCAAGTACGTATGGACATATACTAAATTCTAGAGAGAATGTGTACTTGGGCAAAAGCAAGCATAATAGTGTAGTCGAAGGATGGCTCGACATTTAGACTGGAGCTATGCTACCATTTAAAGAAGCTGGCAAAAATCGCTAAGCAATGGCAGAATACAAAGCCAAGATGTTAGTTATCTTGCTAGGGAGAAGACAGAAATTGAGGACATAATCATAGTCTGAGTGACTCTCATAACACCTTATTAGTCATTATCACCTATTCATGTAACAAGACTGCAATAACATGTAACTAGAACTCCAAGGGCCTTAAGGTATCCGACTACGTTCGGAACCATGATTTTAAAAAAGCGCATAAATGTATAATTTTCATGATAATTAGTATCACTTAGATTAGAATACATGTATAAAATTGTTTTAAGGACATTATGACAAAAAAAAATTATTTAAATACAATATTTTGGCAAAAAATTAACTTAGAATAACCTTTTTTCAAAATGTTCTCCTTTTGTAAAAAATCCTTCTATTGCATTAATATTTTGCCTGTATTCACAGCTCAGACCTCTGTACAGAGGTTCAACCATGATTTTTGAAAAATTCACATTATTTTCAGAGTTACAACCATTTGAAACAATTATCGGCGTATTTTCTTAAAATTTCTCCCTTCTGTTTCCGTAAAACATGGATAAACCGACTTCTAAGTTATGCATTTCAAAAATTCTAGTTGAGCCTCTGTACAGAGGTCTGAGCTGAATACAGGCAAAATATTATTATATAATAGAAGCATTTTTCACAAAAGGAGAATATTTTGAAAATGGGTCATTCTATGTTCATTTTTTGTCAAAATATTGTACTTAAATAATTTTTTATTGTAATACTATTCTTAACCCAATTTTATATACATTTTCTAATCTAAGTGACGCTAAATATCATAAATATTATTCATTTACACGCTTTTGCAAAATCACGGTTCCGAATGTAGTCGGATACCTTAAAAACCTTTGAGAGGTGCTTCAGAGAACGGGATTTGCCCAATGGGAGCCGACAACCCCTCAAATACGAACTCTAAAAATGTGTTTGAAGAGGTGCCAGTATCATTTTTTATCTGGAATCTCATTGAGAATATATTTGCTTCAGTGAGGAAAGAAAAAAAGTCCAGTTTCAAACTAAGCCTCAATTACCAACGAAGGTTTAAAGCTCTCCAAGCCAGTTATGAAATACTAACTTAACTGTTGCCGGTTACACAGATCAATAAGCAAAAGTTATGGTGGTTAAAACCAAGGGCTCCATTCATTTGATAGCTGGAAACCAATGATTATCAAACGTGACAATTTTAAAATGTATCTTATTCTTTTATATCGTGACATTTTAATTATTTTATTTTCTCTTATTAATGTCATATGTCATATTATACGCTATAGTTTATTGTGAATTGAATATTTTCATTTTCAACATGAAAGACTTTCCTGAACTATAAATGCATCTTGAATATATGGACAAGATAAAAAAAATGAATATTGCGAATCTTTTAAAATTATCCACATATGAAATCTTCAGATAGATAGGGGCCAAAAATTTCTGCATCTGTTGATGAAGTTAAAATCATTTTCTATGAAAATGTTCTCATGTATGTTGAATGACATAATCTATATATGTAAATTGATAGATTTTATTCCTTTAGGATGTCAACGTACCAAAAGCTCAACCACACCGCTACTGTACACAGAGAGACAGAAGTTTAAACATACATATACTTAAAAAAGATGTACTATTCTTTAAGTTTATAAAATAAAAATAAAAAGTGTATAGTTATTAATGTGTATACTACTTCTTAAGCAAAGATTTTCAAATATTTCAAGACTTCTAACACATAACTCCTGTAACGATTGTAACATAGCACTTAAATACTTTAAATTATTTCATACTTTTCAGATATTAAATTAAACCAAAAAGTTCCTTCTAAGGGCTCCCCAAAGACTAGAGAGCAAAAAATAACCTCTAGACAATGCAACTGATTATTAGAGAGAATAAAATATCCTAAATGCGTTTAGTGCTGCTTCTAAAATTCAGCAATCGAATCAAAATAATTTACCGGTAGGCGGAAAAGATTAAATTAAATTTCTCTCGGAACTAAAATCCCATTCTTGAATAAATGAATACTTTAAAATTTGATTATTTTTTCAACAAAACAAACATAAATTTAATGCTACTATTCAATCTTTAAAGAAAAATAGTTTCTCTAATGTGGTGAAAAATGCTCTTTATTTGAACTTCCTTATGTTCTGAGCTACGCACTGTTTAAGCATTTTTTTTTTCCTATCATTTTTAAAAGCTCATAATAATTTATCAAGGGCATATGTTTTTCATAAATGCATTTCATTATAAGGAAGTATTTAGGACTCATGGGAACTCGTTAAATATGATCACATAGTCCCATTTTAAACGCGTGTGTCTGCTAAATTTTAAGTTATGTCTGCTTAAATTCTTACAACAGAAATATGAGATGGGCTTCGCAGTAAATTGCGCGCCCGCTTTGAAAATTAAACTTCTAACGTAAGAATATTTATAACGCGATAACTCAGATTTTAAGTATATCAAAAAAGTTTTTTTAGAAATAATATATAACAGAAAATAGCAAGGGATTTCACCACATTTCCAGTTAATAAATGATTCTTTTAATTACACATAAATGACAAAAGGAAAAAAATGAAAGAAGTAAACATTAATTTACAATGTGGAAAATTAAAAATTTGTTAAAAGAGGAAATGAATCATTTCCTGAATCTTCAAGAAGGAAAAGTAATAGAAATTATAAGAATTAAAATTAACGAGTTATTTTAGGAAATAATTTCATTAACATTCTTTTTTTTAAAGAGGCGTGAACATTGCTGGAGAAAAAAGTAGGAAAAATTAGCGTTTGAATACGCTTATAAGTAGTTTCAAGTAATTATATTATTTCGGATAAAGAAATGGTATGATATAATTTTATTTAATAAAATAATTCTAGTAATATTCATTATGCTAATTTTTTATTGGTTGGACTAGTCTAAGAATTTCAAAACTTTTATTTTCCTAACAATATAGAAAACATTAAAAGAGAGGAATTCCTTTGTAAAATTTCTTACGTGTTCTGTAACACTTCCTTAAGGTTGAATTTAAGGTACACACAAACACATTTGACGTAAAGTTTTCTTTTGTCACATTATCACAAAAGTTATATATATTTATCAAATAATATATTGTTTCATATGAAAATTAAAAAATTTCTTTCTGAGAATGTTATATTAATTCTAAAAGTTGTTTTTTTTTATTTTAATGTTTAAGCAAAGTTCTGAATATGTGTGTTTTTTTTTATAAATAATATATCAAATTAATTACATATTATTAATTCTATTTTATAATAAATAATATTTATTTTATTTTATTTCAAATTATCCCCGCATTTAATAATGTTCTTGTCGGTAGGAAAAGGAATCATATGGCAAAATAAAAGAAACATTTATTTAATGTGAAGGCATTTTCTTACAAATAAAACAGAACTGTCATTTCTAAGTGTTCTGAATAATTTAAACGAAACAGAGAAAATGAATTTCGTTTATTATCATCTTTAAAAGAAAATTAGTAAAATTGTGATTAATTTTCAAAAATAAAAACAGTAACAAAAGCTAACTTATTTTATATTCTTTTATCTTTCAAATTATTTTTAAAATATTTCAACTTAAGCCATATTTTTTCCCTTAAACTCTTTCTTCTCACAACATTAGTTTTATTTTAATTAAAAATCATGTTTTATATTTGAGACTTAAGTTATTAATTAATTAATTGATTTGAAATTATTATTTAAAAAAAAACAACTTAAATTTGTCCTGTACTTCACAGCAGCTAAAATGCAAATAAAATTCGCAATGTATTAAATATTCAAAACTTCTTCAGATTAGATACGCTTATTTCTGAAGTAAAATGTTAATATTTTTGCTTCTAGAATTTTTATTACTTGCATGTCAGGATACAGTACGAGGAACATTCAATAAAATTTTAAATATTATTAGAAATTAATTGAGATAGAGAAATTTAATTTTTATTTGTTATGCTTAAAACTTCTGTACATAATCATCTCTTCCAGATTTATACATTTCTATCAGTGTGTTTCCTAACCTTTCGAGGCTTAATCATTACAGAACTGGGCAGATAGCGATAAAACCTTTTGCTCTACCTATTGAGTGACATTATTTGTGTTGTCACTTTACCTACCCCCTGCAAAGGGTTTTGGAAATCTGGGAACAAGAAAAAATCCCTTTGAGTGAGATTGGAAGATCAGGATGGATGTGGCAAAATTTCAATGTCAGATCGCTTTAATTCGTCAATCGCACATCGAGGTTAGTGAGCAGATACATTGTTGGAAAGAAGACGGTTGCCTTTGGTGATCATAACGCACCGTTTCTTGATCAAGACCTCTTGTACAGAAGTGTGGTATAATAGTCACTAGCGATAGACTGACTCTTCTCAAGGTTGTTTGTTAAGATGACTCCACGATAGTTCCAAAAAATAGACAGCATGACCTCTCTGGAGATTTCTGCATCTGGAGAAGTTCCTCTCATCTTTTTTGGGGGGGGGGGAGTCGTCGTGTGTGTTTCCAACCTTGCTCGTCGTTTTCGGGTTCGGGGCATATTAATTAAACCAAGGTTCATCCATAGTTATCAGGCGACCGAAAAAAAAAATCCTCTTCGTCTTGCTCCAAAAGATTCAACTTCTCCTTTGGCAGGTTACGTCGCGTGTTTGTTTCTAACAAGGAGCCAGAAATCATGGAACTCAATATGTTGCACTTTTGACATACACAGTTCTTCGTGAATTATTTTCCAGAAACTGCTGTAACTCGTATCAGTCTTCTTCATTATCATTTGGCTGATTGCTCTTCGGTTTAGTGGGATAAAGTCTTCTAATTTCTTCACTGTGTAACGACTGAGCTTTGACACAACCCCCACCCTTCCCTTCATGTCAAGTTTTATAGCTTAGAGCAGGTGGCTCGGAGACAGTGTATGTTGTTTTGGTATCATTTTCTATTGTTTGGTCTCGGGTCCACCATGACACTATAACTGGTAGTCATATTGGACATAAAAGTGCCCCCACCGGGTGACAATTGACTGAGTCTGTCTGACTCCTTGGAGTACTACGAGAGAATGGCTTTAAGAAACAGAGGCGGTGTGATGAATAAAGTGTCCAGATGTCGGGCGAGATGTCTGGCGCCAGTACATTCAAGAAGAACTAGGGAGAGCGATTGTGAGTTCTGCACGAATAGGACGCTAATGAGTCCGAGGGCCGTGTGCAGACTTTTGTGGCCCTGACAATAATAAGTGACGAGGGACGTGTAGTGGAGTCACCCCTCGGGTTTAAAAGGGTCATTTTTTGGAGAGATCGGAGAGCAGAGACCAGAAATTGAGATCGGATTAAAGTTCAAAACGGATTTTCCTAGAGTAAGGGGAGAGACGAGGATGAAAGCTGTAGAAATTATCCGGCCCACTTCTTAGAGATCTGGGGAAGTGTCCTTCGGACAAAGCATTGATGTGTAGCGATTGAACTCCAACGTTACAGAGAGACTGAACGCACCGACTTGACGAAAAGAGATATTTCCATATTGCATTAATATTAAATATTTTGTTGAGGAAATAAATACTTCTTTTATTTCTACAATTTGCTGTGAATTCATCATCACGCTACCAGTCCACGACGTCACAACTGTAACAGCATCATCCGTGAATGACTGTCTTACAATTATTGAAACGTCTTTGATGGAGATGTGATCAGTTTGAAATTATTTTCCAATTCACAACAATGTCATATGATAGGCTATCATTTCCATAAACAGCCGTTATTCATCGCGGATTTGCAAGTCTATGTAACCTTTCAAAAGAAGGGGAACTTAATCACATCTTCTCTATATTAAAGATTATCTCACTTTATGGCTTCCTGAAGCCAAACAAATCAACAACAGTAGTTGTAATTTGTATGAAAATAAATTATATCCAAATATCTCAATTGTTTCTTAATAGTTATTGAAACTGTACACTACCTCTAAGTATTTCTGTTACAACTTCTTTCTTTTTAAATCCTTTATCCTTTTGTGATTTGGGGGGGGGGGGGGAGACTCTCAACTAAAAATCATGTAATGCTTTTGTTGCATGAATATTGATTGCATGGTTAATTTTAATAATTCGATGAAAACTCTCATGAAATGCAATGTACCAAATGCAAAAAAATTCTCTATCGAACGCATCATATGGTTATTCAATGATATTTACTGAAAATATTTAATTTATCGAATAATATTTGTAATTGGGATTTAAAATTTAATCTAATGAAAAATAAAATTTCGCATGTTTTTAAAATAAAAGATGGCTGTCTTTATCCTATTCCAGTGTAACTAATGATTTAACGATTAGATTAAAAAGAAATATTGTTATAAAATTAATTCTGATGTTGTCAACAAGATTATTTTATCCTAGGAATAAATTAACCAATTCTAAAAAAGCTTTTGTCTAACATTATAAATTATTCTGAGGCACGACATAAAATATTTAATAAAATACACGGGAATAACAATATAATTAAATTACTCTACCAAAATATCGATCTAACCCCACGTCAAATGAATCGATTTCATCCTTTTGTAAGCCTGATTTTTGATGTTTAACCTTTTAACAGAGTCGAAAGCTAAAAAAAGTGTGAGACAACTACTATCCATGTTTTGTTTTAATCGAGCTTCTAACTACGAAAACAGCTGTCATTTAATCCTGCTTATGTCCACATGCAATGGAAGAATCACTCTTACAATGTATAAATACATATATCCATATAATGTATTTGCTCCTCTTAATTAAAATTATTGGAAAAATTTACTTTTAACAGCGTCTTAATTAACAGGCTTTGTTAATTAAAACTGGAGTTGAATCGAAGTCGAACTATTCATTAAGATAGAAAAGAAGTTCCGGAAATATGATGAAGGTGTTTTAATCTGTCCATTCTATTTTTTGGCGGAAAGTCTTTTACGCCACAGGGATTAAATTAGCTGCACAAACTTCATTCGGTTAATTAGGAGGTTACCCATTTTAGAAAGCTTTTCTGAAAAGTTATATTAAATGACTTTTCTTGATAGATTTTTGATAGTTTAGAGCTCTGGGCAGTTGCACTTTAAGTGATTTAAGTTTTTTTTATTATTCTTACCCATCTATTAAAAATCCCACGACGCGTTACTGGATTAATGTATGTATGGGAGTTTATACATTATCTCAACACCTTTTTAAGAATTAAACTTTTAACATTATAACAAATTTCTTAAATTTTATAAACTTACATCAAACGTAAAAATTATATAAATTGAAATAATAAAGGCTGAGAACATAAGTGAAAAATGATAATATTTTTTTTCTTGTTTGACTGTCGGTAATGTGCTCAGAACTTTTGAATAAAGAAAGGGATTTTTTCTGTCTATTAAAGATCGCTTGGTGCATTAATGGAATTATAAATGCTAAAAAGGAATGGTCTTCTCAAAGTTTTATGATATCATTTTGTTAAAAGTTTAAGTTTTTTACAGTCTGCAAAAAAAGTTATAATACGAAAATTAGTTTAAAAGTTAAATAATAGGGAATGGTGAAACTTGAGTGAATAATTAAAAAGGCATATTGTTACGAATTTTGAGCAATTAGTGATTAATTTTATCTAAAAATAGTGTAAATAAATTAAATCTGCTTGTTTGATAAGTTAATATTTCTGTTACATTTATTTTATGATAAAAACTGTAACATTAGCAAGCAACACCATCCCTTACATTATAAAGGTGTTTCAATGGGAACTTGGCGAAATATTGACGTTATAGCCAAGTTAGCATCATTTTTGATAACTTCGTGACCATATGGATGCTTCTCGAAATTACTGAAGCTGTCTATGACGAAAGCGGATCGTTCAAGAAAGTAATGGACGGTAGCCTCGTAGACTATAAATAGCAGTCGCTTCCTGAAACTGAGTTAGTGCTACTTCAGCTGTTGAAGAGTTCAGTGTATTTGCCTCCGACCGAAGGGTTGCTTGCGGACTATCTTTATTGTTATGTGCCTGTATATTTGGACACTGATATTTGTGTTTGAGTGCGGAAGAAGGTGTGAGAACTTTCTGAAACTTTTTGTACGAGTTTTACTATTGTTTAACCTGTATTTTAAGGACTGTTTTCGTCAATAAATTTCATCGCTCTCTTGAATAACTGTTTTGCTCTTAAGAATTGACAGCATTAAGTCCGCGAACCCCGATATACGCAACAATATATATAAAGCTCATAATGATTAGGTTTATTGCCAATAGTTTATCCAACAATTTATCATATAACAAAATCAAACCAAAGCGAACTCATTAAATAGCTTTTCCAGATGAATGCGGGTTGGTGATGTTGCGGAGTTAAGACTGAAAAAAAAATATAAAGCAGAAAATCTTTTGTGTTTTTAGAGGTACATACGTAAGTTAAACAAAATATTATGTTGGATCTTTTAACATCGAATGATTTTGATGGTCTTGACATTATAATATTTAAATGTAATTTTTTTTAATATTTTGAAATTTTTTATATGTACTTTTTCAATGTAATGTATTTGTGTCCCCAAAAGTGTTAATCACTGAAAATTCATTAATTATTTTAAATAACAGCATCTCAAAATTAAATTGGACGTTCCTTTTTAAGTAATTTCCCTGCTATAATTATATCTAAAATTATTGTAATTTAAAGTAAATCATCTCATAAAATATTTTAATTTTATCTTGTAAATTTCTAGGTAGAAATTTTAA
>BMAV01011635.1:217211-228488 GCA_019973955.1 Trichonephila inaurata madagascariensis | reverse complement strand
ATGTATAATTTTAAGTCCTAAAAAATACAAAATAATTCCAAATTAAGGATATAATTATTTGTTATTATTTCAAACGTGTAAAAAAAAAAAGAAAGAGAAGGAATTGCCCATTCCAGCAGGCCAATTTCATTGAAAAAGAGTTTACTGATGGTGGGGATCACAAGTGTTTATTTTAACTTAATATAGTATAACTACACTCAAAACTAAAACAAAACATCTGTGGCTCTCCATCAAAAACTTATTACCCCTGTGCCCTTTTGGATAGCTGACACCAGTAGCCCACACAGCCATTTTTCAAGGGGGGGGGGGCGAAAGTTCACCATTCTTGTATCATGCCCCTTTTGATTTTGTCAATTTTCGGGAACAAAACACAGTAAAAAACTAATTATAGAACAAATAATTAGCATTCATTAATAAAATTAATCATTAATAACAAATATTTAATTAAATTTTATGTACTATATACTTAGAATTATAATCAATCGGAAAAAAAATCGAGGGCTTTGGGGTGGGGGATTCGGACCCCCAGGATCCTCCCCTTGAGTGCGCCACTAGCTAACACCAAACATCGTGTGAGTGAAAGGGATGTCCATTGTTACCCAACTCCAGGATGGGGAGAAAGTTAATAGTGAAAAAGATGTGTAAAAATATTAAATTTCATTATTTAAGATATACTTCTGCCTCGAACCCTTCAAGTTTCGACAAAAAAAAAAAAAAAAAAAACTGACATTAAACATAAGCCTACAAAATAAGGAAATAAAATACATTTTTAAAAAAAAATCACACCCAATAGCATTTTAGAAAATATATCAAATTTTCTGCAACAACAAAAAAAACCCCATTTTTTAAAATTTTTTTAAATCAAATTCGATCCAAATGCCACCCTTAAAATTTGCCGCCCCGAGCAGGGGTCCGGATTGTCCGGCCCTAGAGCCGCCCCTGATAATATGTATTATCCCAAAAATTCATAGAACCTTATTATTTAGTCTTAAGTAGTTTTGACGCTTCTCTAATTTCACTACAATTTTTCTCGAAGTTCCTCAGTTTTATGCTTAAAAGGTTTATGGTAGAATATCATTTTTATCCCCTCACCTTTTATTATTAAGAGGTGAATAAAGCTTTTGATAAATTTTTTTTGACAAACATCAAATTTATATTAAGTTGAAGAGCAACTACAGCAAAAGGTGAGGACTATTATGTTATACATTAAATAATTATAAAATTATCAAGAGTTACATGAATATTTTAACTCGATATTTTTTAATGATTCATTATACGTAATGAAAGAAAAAAAGCACTCATTTCAACAAAGTATCTTATGTATTTAATAATACAAGAAAAAATCATTCTGAAAAATACCCATTCTACTATGTTTTAAATTAATAACTTAAATATTATTTACATAAAAAAATATATAGTCTTAGAAGCTGTTTTCTGCACAGAGAAATCACGTCCGGTAAGCAAAAAGCTGTTATTTCTAGTGAATGATGAATTCATCGTAATATTTATATACTGTATTATTTTCATAAATTTTACAAGATAATTTCCAATTGAAATTGATTTAATAATGAAGTATGAGAAATGCTATGTTCTACAGACGCACATAAAAGTAAATCTTAGGTATTTAAAAAAAATTAGAAACACATATTACTATTAAGATTACAATATGATCTGCGAAACATAAAAAGCGGCACTCCGAGGAGTTATCGTTATGACACGAAATTGGTAGATATAATACACATATCTTGAAAATGAAACTCTAACAGTATCACGAGAATTGAATGTTTTATTCCGGAAATACAACTACAAGAGAAAAAACAATCAATAGTGCGTTGGACCATCTCTGTCCTATGCAAGTTAACTTACAGAATTAGCCGATATCATCCTGAGGATTGCTTACCATAGAAGTTTCTATTAGGGAATTAGACTTTCACCTGTGAAGCAACAAGAGGCTCTTGGGGACGGACCTCATAATTTTGAACCACAGTCAAGTGACGAGAACGATACCTAAGTTGCACTTCCTTTCCGAACTTCCACACGACGCCAACGGGAAGACTTTGAACCTCGATAGATTTAACGTGCATTAGCCCTTCTGCACGAGGGTCTCCAGTGGTATCAGGTTTCGAGCTCACCCTTCTACAACGACGGCCACGAGCCATGACCAGTCGACTACTTCAGCGTACCGCATTTATAAAGAAGGATCAGGGTCTTTAAGTATCTGTGTGAGGATCAATCTATCCTTGTGTTCTGTCGTCCCTTTCTATCACTCGTTACCTTCCTGGCATTCTGTACGCGCGCGCGCGCCGGTCACGGTTCATTCCTTCCTACCAAAATCGTCAAATAGCATCATCACCCCGACCGAAATGTTGTGTGAACCATCGATTTGAAGATTGATTTGCTTCCTTCAGTTCACTTGTAAGTCCCCTCTCAAAGCCGACATCTGCTCATACTGTTTGTAAATCCGTCTGAGAGACATTGATACAGCTTTCTTGAGTCGACGGAACCACATTCGCATGGAAATTGCGCCTTGGCATTGGAATATTTTTTGTTTCATACACCAGTGCTTCGCAACCTTTTTATCGCTGCGGACCAGTCAACGTTAGATAATTTTACCACGGCCCGCTGAGGGTGGAATACGTTGATTGTTTATATTTTAGATTGTTTTGATTTAACAATTTTAATTTAGTTACATTTATATAAATATGCCTTCAGAATAAAATATAATTACACCAAAAATGAATAAAAGTGATTTAACGTGGAATATAAAGTGATTTCCGTGGAAAGTTGCGCAAATCCGAGAGAAATGCATCTCTTTAAATAAAATGGCAATAGTTTAATGTTCCTTAGGCAACCCGGCACCATTTGATCCATGGACCGGGGGTTGCGGATCACTATCATACACCATCTGGATGTTCCTTTGAAATGCAATAGAGCTCCAAGTATAATCAGACATTGACACCAAAAGTTAATCATTTGCACATTCTATTGCTTTCATGAGAAATGTGCATATGCAATTTCGTTCTATTCAGATTACTCCATCTTTGCACGTCGCTTATTATGTCATAGAGTATAAATACTGATGTGACAAGAATAAATGATATGTTGATTGCTTGGAGTTTTTTAGTACAACCTTTTTTTTTTTTAAAACAATAGAATCTATTTAAAGAATAAATGAATCTAACGTTTTTCATTTTCCTTTACTACTGATGATTTCGTATCTATCACTTTTACAACTTTCTTGTATGCATTGAAAAAATTTAATCGATCATTAAAGACTATTGTCCTTTGAAAAATACCAGCTTCTTAATGAAATTTAGAGACTCATAAATTCATTTGAACCTTTTTTTTTAAGTTGATAAAACATCGGACTAATTACATTAGAAACGCAATATCTAATCATGATTAGAATTCTTATATAAGAATAATGCAACCTTTCAAATTTGAAAAACCAAAAATGGAGCCCCTGAGGCACGAAAGAAAGACTAGAAGTTTCTGAATGATGAAACTTTTTTAGAATAAATGTTAGTTTCACATTCATTCTAAAATAATCACATTGAGAGAGAATATTTATAGGGTATTCAAAATATTTCTTTTTGCCATAGTTACTCAAATTCATCCCAAGTAAAGAGAAATAGATTTAAATAGGATTACTTTTTACTGATTGAGTCTCAACAGATCTCATTAAATCATTTTCGTTTTCCTCGGATCCAATCATTTTATATTCACTGGTACGTTATCATAAAACACATACCCCAACAACAATATATTATTCCCTGATACTAAAATATAATGAAATTGAAAACAGAAATATTATATCTTCAATCACGTAATTAGAATAATAATAATGCCTCGATAAAAATTACATAAAAACTTGCACTGAAACCTTCTTATGCTCTTTTACAAAATAAATCATATCAAATAGTTGGAACTAAACCGTTACTACGCAATTATGAGTAAATTACAGCACGTAGCTCAAAACGAGATTTCTCGTTTTCCGACTCTAATGTATTTAGAGAGATCATTAGAGATAAACTTTCATTTTTTTTTTCATCTTGTTACTGGACCATTGTCTTCGATCATAAAATTTCAAGTCTTGTTTGACATTATATTTTCCTTCCCTTGATACACTGTGAACGTTGTCTTAAGCTCTTATACTGAAAACATCTGATCAAGTACTTTTCTAAATGGGATAAAACCCAAAAACCCGAGTTAATGCCCAAATATTACCTGATTTCTGGCTATAAATAAAATGCATTTAACGTACTTATATCACGAAAGGTCCAGGAATAACTAAAATATTTGTAAAAAAAACTCTAGTTTATTTAATCCGATTGTATTTAGAGATGTGATATATTTTTCAATAAAACAGATACTTCTTTTATAAACTATATCCACTTTCTTTTTGAAACGCTCTAAAGACAAAATTTATCATAGAATTCAAATTGTGCTGGTATTTTATTGGAGCTTGTGAAAGATGTGTGGCAAAAGAAAAAGAAAAATGTTGTAATAGACATTTTTCTATGATAATTCCAACTCATACAAAAGGCATTAAATGTCGATATAATATATATATGCCAAAATATTAGATGCAGCGTTTCACAATATTTCTTGACGTTTGATGAAAGCCTCCTTAATCCTAAATAAGAAATTGGATACAAATGGATTAGAAATCATATCAAGAGTTTGCTATTGATAATTATGCCGACGAATCTCATTGAGTGGATCGGATCAATAAAAGAACGGCTTGTACTCACTCATTCTCGAGAGATTCAGCCTTTGATTATCCTTAATGCTGAAACATTAATGATTGCCATTACTGTAATGATTATCGTAAACATCGGAACATTAATGGTTGCTATTGTGTGTGTCTTTTGTGAAACAAGGATGCGAAGAACACGCTTGAGTATCTCAAGTACTACAAAAACGTATGGTTTGGTGATTTGTAAATCAGATCTTATTTAAATCTCTTTCCCTTTTTTGTTATTTAGAAATTATGATTACTATTGAATAAATAAATCAAAATATTATTAGCTTTTCAAAAGCACAAGTAAATGAATTTAAGGCAACAAAATTAAGATAGGTATTGAACTAATTGTTGCATTATAACATCTGATTTATATCATTGGTACTTAAAAATGGAAAAAAATTTATCTAAGTGGTAAGGTTGCGAGCCTAGTAGTCAACGAGTCATCGCTTCTAATCTTGAATCCCTGAAAAACATTATGCGGTATAATGTTAGGACATTAAGAACAAATAAACGGATCAAATGAAAACCTCAAGTTAAAGTTGAAATACGTTAAATCGGCTTCAAAGGCTTCATAAGGCATGTGGTTTGAAAGTTAACGGTATCTGACCTTGTATCAATTATCAATGACCTTGATATTGAAATTCGTTTCAAAAAACCTATTGCTATTAAACACATGACGTTTACTGAAACAAATCAAGCATTTAAAATTTAGGATGACGAAACATACCATTCTAATATTTACCATGTGCTTCCGATATTCAAAATAATTTTCGATTGATATAAATGAGAAATATATAACTTTTTTTATTCAGCTAACATTATTACCTTTGAAGATTAACAAGAACTGCAGAACTTATAAAAGTCAGTTTGCAAGGTGTAAAAAAATTCTAAGATTCCGTCACCTAATTATAACCAGGACTAGTTTTTTTTTTTTTCCTTTTGCATTAATATTGGTTTAAATTGACGTCTCTTTAGCTAGAGTAAGCATGTCAAATTCGCGGCCGAAGATGAATATTTTTGTGCTTATAATACGAATCACAAAGAATAAAGATTAATTAAGAAAACTATCATCGTAATTGCATGCAGTTTGGCCCGCATGTCTTGTAAAGTTTTGATTCGTGGCGGGAAATGAGTTTTACGCATCTTCTTTACAGCAATGAGAGGGCCTATTAGAGACGGGTTACTTTCAGTTATGAATCTGTGATACTGCAATGGATCTTTTATATCTGTACCATTATACTCCACTCCAAATTTCCATATTCTTTCACGCGAAGATTTCAGGGTTCAACTTCTGTAATGGATAAGCGTCTTCTATTACTTATATATATTAGAACTCAAACCCGAACCTGAGCTGTAGCGCAGGTTACATTATATGGCTTTAAATCATAATGATGCAATGACATTTTTGCGTTGGCAAATAATTATAACGAATTTTACCCCTCTATGCGATTTTTCTTTATCTGCATGAACACTTATTTGACTCCCTCATTTCCTATAAGTTGTTACTTATTTTTTCATTCATGGATAAATAACTTCTCATGCAATAAGTATGAGAAAAAACGCTTTAATATTATCTGCTATGAATAGTATTGGGAATCTTTGGACCATGTGATCTTGACTCCTCAACTTCCCAATGCAAAATATTCCCATTATAAAATTTTAATAAAGACTATAAGCAAATAGCCAGGTTATTACGGAATATATTTGAACCTTCTAACAAAATATTTCTGTCCTTTTCCATTAAATAAAATAATAGTTTTAAATAAATGGGAAGGAAGAGCATCCAACACATATCAAAAGCTTTACCATGACATTCACAACAAAAAGAACTCTGCATGATATCTCTGACAATGACAGTAAGTCTCATTTATTGTTATCAATATTCATGCATTGTGATATTATTTATTATTTACTGTACCATTTGTCTTTTCGGTAAGAATGTCCGTATTCTATATCGAGAGAAATAAATTCCAAATAGTTTTCCTGTTCCTGACAGAAAGGTTGCAGCGGTCGATACTGTTTGCTTCACAGACGACATTTTCAGACCTTGAGAGTTTTCCATCCATATCTCACTCGGCATCATTAGGAACATTCGTTTTCAAAAGCGCTCCTGGTCGTTCATCATGAGTTATGCACTTGATCATCGCAGAAGTTAGAATTCCGGATAAAATTTTAATAGTCAATAGTTAGGTGGATGATCACGATGCGGTTTTACATCTTTTGAGGAAGACACGCAAAGGAACGACCGAAGACAAATGAATAAAGAAATTAACACACTGCTGTGGGGATGATAAATTACTGTTTGGAAAAATATGTTTATATTTGTTCAGAGAAATAGTGGTAGAAAAATAGGATGGAACGATATCATAAATCTTAAGTATACACTGTTACAAACGATTAAAAAATAACTTTCACACAAGTCGAGCATGTATTTATCCTATAACTGTTGTGTAATCAAATAAAACTGTGCAGCTTAATAACGTCACAAAAAATGTAAAAAATCGCTATTTATTCATTTTTTTTGTCCTGATAATACAGCATAAAACCACTCTAAGCTATCTAGATATTTGTTATTTTTTCAAATCAGTTATCGATTAAAATCGCTCCTTTGCATTCATATTGGAATTTCAGTTGATTTTCTGTTAATTAAATTAGGGGAATGCATAAGTTTTTCAATCTGTTTGTATATATATATATATATATATATATATATATATATATATATTTTAATAAATATATATATAAATATAATGTATTAAAAAAAAAACACCACATCAGAAATCCCCCCCCCCTTTTTAAGACAAATGATTTGGATTAAAAATCTATATATTTAGTTAAATCACTAAGAACATTAATTTTCTTCGCAATTTTTCTTTCATATTTTAAAATAAAAGAAATTCACTTATTTTTTAACACAGCTATCATATAATTCTTCACTAAACAGTTTTTGACTACTGTCATAGACTGAAATTTACTATGGAAAATAAATGTAATTAAAATAGTATTTTTACTTCCATTTATAACAAAAATAAATTTACTTTCACTTCTTAATTGAAAAACAAAATTTAAACTATTATTAAAATCTGAAAATTATTAAGAATACGTGCTTTGCTACCATTTTCACAAGGGCTGCGGTAGCCCAGTGGTTAAGGTATCGGATCATGGCAGGCATGTCATGAGTTCGAGCCCAGTACCACTAAAGATCCGCCGTGTAGGGCAGCGATGCATGTTAAATCGGTCGAGAGCTGAAACGTCCTCTCATTGGTGTAGTAGTTAGGAGAAGGGGTACCAGCTTAGGTGTCGTCTATACGTCACTTGACCATGGTTCAAAATTACGTGGTCCGTCGCCAAAAGCCCTCGTGTAGCTGAACAGTGCGACATTAATATTCACTCACTCACTCATATTCATAAATGCTTTTAAGTTGTTTAAATATATATAAGGAAAACAAATATATATATATTTCCTCAATTAAACACTTCAGAACTAAACTCTTAACTAAAAATTTAACATTACAGAATACTGCAAAGAATTGTAAAGGAATTATACAAATATTATCTAAATGACATATTATGTCCTTGAAGTTTAGTTGGGATTTTCTTATCACCGGGTCTTTTTATGGGACATACTGTGCAAACCATACAATATAGAAAAAATTTTACATTTGATAAGTTAAAACCATTTTAAAAAACTAAAACTCTGGAAAAAGTATACAAATGTATTTGCTAAAAAAGACGAACACGTGAAAAGTTAAATATTTGTGGATGAGAATTCTTCCACACCAATTTACTTAAAGTTTATGATTAAAGGTGTTTGAAATGAGTAAGAGTCAAAAGCAGAACATTCAGTCAAAATGTGTCTCACGGTTCCTGTAAGAAGACTCTCTTTCAACAACATTTTCATCATGAGCGCAGTACATGCTGAAATACCAGAAAATCTTAATTATTGAAAATAAATTTAATGATATGTTTGATTCGTGTTATTTTATACCAAAAGGAAAATTGAGTTCAAAATAAAATTATTTTCTTAATTTTAAAGGAAAATAATATATTTTTTTAATTAAATTTTTTGATTAATAAAATTGTAATGGTCGCCCCGCGACGTCCATTAGTGTGGGAGAGTGGGAAGAAAGATTAACCATATTAAAAAAAAAAAAAAAAAAAAAAAAACCACTTCTATTTATTTACTATTATGAACAACAACACTAATTCTATTAACCAAGTTAAGAGATGCACCAACTACTAAATATAAAAAAAACCACACACACACACAATAGCGAGGTAGACGAGATACGAGAAGTCTTAGTAAATTGGATCACTTACATCCAAGCAAAATATCTTTGAAATCCAAGCGACCTAATCTAATTTAATTAACTAGTTGACCAATCGTCAATCTTTAATATAATACTAATCATCTACGAAGTATTCAAGCCTCACTTCCCATTTAATCAATCATTGCTACCTGTTAGCAGTCTAACCTCTCTCTCCATCTAACTTTAAAGTTTAATCTTGATATACAGGTCTTAATTTACATACTCACATCTTCTTCGGGGGAAGGTTTATAACGGAATAAATTTTAAAGATCCAATATTTCCCAAGAGGATTAGATGAAAGAACGCGGATAGATTCGTTACAAAATGGCTAATAATGTTTGCTTAAGTTCTGAGGCTTAAAATGCCAAAATTATGCATATTATAACTTAATTATTATTTTAAAAAATAAAGGAGTTATATATATTATTTCATTTTTGTCTCGCTTCGGTGAAAGTTACTAGTTTAGAAAGTAATAAAGAAAAACACACATAATTTTAAAATTTTAATGTTTTCAGTTATAATGTCCAATGAAGATAGTAATTATAAATCTATAGCATTTAATCAACTGAGATACTTTTCGCATGGTTAGATATATGCGTATTTAAATTTCGAAAAATTTTATTATTTTTTGCAAGTAACTCTTTCCAAGAATACCATATGCAATAAAAAAAACTGTCTTAATTTTTGATTTAAATTCTAAGTGATAAGCGCTTTTGAAAAGTTCTACGATTTTTAATAACGTTCACATTAATGTTTTAATTATTATTTAAACAAAATGAATCATGCATGAAGCCCCCACATTTCGAAAGAAACTTTAGTAACTAAATGGAACATTTGTTTTGTTGTATTCATCTTATATTTTCATAAGTGATTACAACTAAATAAATGCGCAGGTGTAACAAGAGCTATAAAAATTGTGAATATAATGAGAGATCGAATTCTCCAACAAAATCACTTCCAAGAAGAGAGGTATTTTCAATATTTAATGCAGATCGTCCATAAACCATTATTAAATGAAACCATAAAAGCTACATCATTATATACACAAACTGCAAACAATATGATATTTCAACCATCATTTTTTAATAATTATGTGTGGTTGAATTTTTTTCCCTTTAAACCAAGATAATGTTACTGATATAAAAGATTGTTAAAATAATTGGTGGATTTCTTTAATAATAAGATTCAACAACTTCTACGAAATGTCAAAGTATGTATTGGTGGTGTTGTAAGCAAAGAGCTTATAATGATATTCCTATTTTCCAGTAGGTGGCGCTTTCATATGAAAAATTCTCAACAGCGAATTGAATACTCAATTGAATCGCCTATTTGCTTTGAAAGTATTGACTAATTATCAAGCTACGACGTATTTCCACAAATATTATGTCAGTAGATCCTAATTATTAGATTATACGACCACAATAAGGGATATTAGAACTGTTCGAAAATGTTAGGCAACCAGTTCTCAGAAGAACAGAAGAATAATTCAATTACTTTAGAAAGAATATAATTCAATATTCCTGGCAAATGTGATCGATATTTAATCAAATTGAATCACAAGCTACCATGCTGATAGGTAAATTGATCAAATCAAAAATGGAAATTTTGTTACTAAAATTCTATCGATTTTTCGTTTGGGTTCAATTGAACTGATGTCCCTCTAGAATTACTCAGTGAGCTATTGGCGATGTTCTTCGTGAATTCGGAAATATATATACATACATATATATTTCATTTTTAATCTAATGATGTTCTCATTTTTAATGCATGCAGATTTTTCTTAAGGTATCATAAAGAATTTTAATTCGCAGTAACACATTTCCTTTCCAAAAATTATATTAATGTTATTGTAAATCACAACCTACGTAGCAAAAAATTTTACGAATTGTTTTTAAATATACAAATAATAGTTAAATTGAATATTATTCACCTGCTCAAAATTTTTCGTTAGAAATTGTTTTAAAATGATCTAAGAATAATATATATGCAAATAATAGGGTATATTATTGATCACTGGGCATATTATTGATACGTCTTATTATCTAGAACATGGAATGAAAGTACAGACATAGTACATAATAATATATTACTGTTTATTATAAAAAATACTATATAAAATAATTACGAAATTATAATTAAAATTAAAATAAATTACTAATAATATATTTCTAACAAATAATCTTACTTTCCATTTTCTTAAGGCTGTCTTCGGTAAAAGTA
>BMAV01011635.1:191514-212211 GCA_019973955.1 Trichonephila inaurata madagascariensis | reverse complement strand
TGTTATATAATTACTTATTACTATAGCTTAATGAATTATTGCGTAACTTTATCTAATAATTGTGTGCGAGTCACATTGATAGGATTATGGCAACTATTTGTAATATCATTTATATATGCATAAATAAAAGTCAAAATAAAACTTTCAAAACCAAATTTTCTATATATTTAAAAAAAAAAACGGCAATTAAACAAGAGGAAGTTGTACGCGTAAATGATGTAGTGATTAATTTTATGACATAAGTTAAATTAAGCGACACACACAAAACGCTTCCCCAAATTCAGAGAATGGTTGAATTTTGAAATAATGTTTTAAACTTAATTTGCGAAGTGATTACGGATTTACTGGAGAAGAAATTGAGATAATTTGAAAGAAAAACTTCTTTATATAGAAATGTATTGTAATGTTTTCTGAGGAGAGCTGAAGAATATATTAAAATCACCTTTGAAACAGAATTTCAAGTATCGTCATTGCCATTTTGCGTAGTTGATAGTCAGGGTCTTGTTGTTGCGATAAGAAATTAATGAATAAACAGTGTATTGGATATGTGAAACAGCGGAATGTACAGAAAATCTTTCTAAACCGAATTTTAAATCCTTTTAAATGAGCTCTGTTCCCTATGAAGAATATTCCCCATACAACTCACACGTATTCATTACGTTTGCTAAAACCCCATCAAAATCCATCCATTTGATAATTTCCTATTAGAATTCAATTGAATTTTTTTCAAGTTAAATGTGTATATTTATGGGGACAATTTTATCTACGTATTGAATAATAGTAGTGAATTTATATCTATAAAATAAATTAAAACCAGGCAATTTATTTGAGTGAGATTAGAGTTTATAAAAATGTTATCTTAATATCATGAATGAAACAGCGCAAATGATGTTTTATTTCATTTATAATCAAGTTCAGAAACATAAGTCTGGAAAATCAATACACACACATACACACAAAAAAAGACAACTTTCAAATAGTAAAAAGCATTTCATGGGTAAATGAAAATGGATGATTCAGTATGAAAGCATTTGTAAGTTAAAACCCCTACGGCTACAAATTCAGAAAATCAGCAGAACATGGATAAAAAACCTTGAAATATGGATAAAAGCTTTAAGCTTGCATTCTCGTGAATGTGATATCTATTGCATAGAATTTGTGCATTCGTGCAAATTATTCAAAATTTAAACCGATGACAGAATGAAGAATACAAAACTATCAGGCACACAACCTTTATTTATTATTTTTTTTTATCGAAACTTAAACATTTTGTGAATACCGAAAACTTTATCACTTCCAATAACAAAGGTTTTGACGTTTATTTTTTCTGTTTCGTTAGACCTTTAATTTTTTTTTTCTTTTGGAAAATAAAGTCAGATTTAAAAAAAATTTCTCAATTTGATTTATGCTTTTTTTTTTTTATTCACACTACATTTTTCTTCGTTTTTGTCACAAAATAAAAGCACAAGAAAATATAATAATTTAATGAAATAATATAATAAATGAAACCAAAGAATATTAAAGAAGTTTCAAAGAAATAATGCTGTCAAAGTAACGAACTCCAGCAAATTTGTAAAAGCTCTTCTCTAAAATTAGCCCCAAATATAATTTTCTTCTTTAATTTTGCAACTGTTTCATTATAAACCTCAATATAATTTCACATTGCCTTGCCAATTCATTATTCTTAAACACTGTTATCGTATTGGTGAGCTGGGTTCTTAACCGGAGATCCTTGGATGATTCTTAAGGGAGTGAGAGTGAGGAAAAAAAAACGCATTGCTTGTTTTTCTAGGACAACTAATAAAATATGATTTTCAAATCATTTATAAATGCTTAGAATTATTTCAAATATTATTAGGTGTGTCTTCCATCAAGAATATCATATATCCCACCTAATATTCCTTTAAAAAATGAGAAACTTTACTCTTTTCACAATGGCATACCTTTCAGAAATAAATCTTCGAAATTTTGAATTTGTAAAATGCATTTATTATAGTTATGCTTTTACAAATAATGATTAAAACAGAAGCATTTATATTATTACATCACGTATATTATATATTTTTTTCAATATAACCGATTAACTTCCCTCATAATTTTGTACAAATGCGTAAGGGAAGAAATATGTGTTCTATACTTTGCTACTTAAATTGTCCATAGAGCAAATGAATTTTTTTTAAAAAAAAGGAAACTTTTGGTTTTGAAGAATTTATTTTTTGAAGTTTCTGCATATAATAGAATATTTGTAAGATAATATAGATTTGCAAGTTAATGATTTAAATCAGAGGTGGTCATTCCAAATGACATCGAGGGCGGAAAAACATTATAATCCCGCAGCAGCATATAAAAATATCTATCTTTATTAGATTTGGACCCATCACACAAACAATTATTGGAGTGAAAATTTAAAACAGATTAATATATTATTATTGTTTTCATTTTTTTGTATACAAATATAGATAATTTGATAATAATAATGCAACGGTCAAATAATGTGTCATTTATTTAATTAGTGAGATATTTGTTTCTTTAGTTTTTGCAAGTAGATCTCAATAAATGTATTTGCGTATCGTAATTGATGTTGCCAGTTTTCTTCCGTTAAGCTTGAGCGCAATTCATGCTTGATAAATTTCAATTTCGAAAAAAATAAATAAATAAAACAGATTCGCAGTAACAGAAGCAACGTGATCAAATAGAAACAGTTATGGGATATAATAGTTAAAAAAAAAATTCTAAAAACAAAATATTGTTCAAAATAGTTGCATTTTGTAAAGTGGCAATGAATCTCGTGGGCTGCAAAATTATTCAAGGGGTCCCACATGGGTCCCCCGGGTTAATGTATGGCCACCCCTGATTTAAATGTATTCTCTCATTAGATTTAAACCATTAAATAATGTGATCCATTTAAATCGAACTTAGTATTATGCAAGCTTAACAAATTCTTCCAGTTCCGCCCTAAATTCCGATCAACAGTAATCAAATTTTTAACCGCTCCCTTACTCTCCTGTATAACGTGAGAAATAGTCCTATTTGAATGGCGCGGTTGTATCCACCATTTGTAGCTGTCCGATTTCGGACAACACAAGAGGCCAATTGTGACTTTCGCTTACCTATATTATGCGTTACTTCTGCTGTTGAGGGTAGGCTATTCAATGAGCTTTATGCCCCGTCTTTCAAGCACGAGAATAATGAAAGTACGCTTTTTTCATGTCTGGAGTTCCTGAATAATGCAAAAGCATCCGTTCTTTTTCTATTGACTTTGCACCAAAACAATGGCTTCCAGAGCCAGGCCTTGGTCATTCACTCTGGAGTGGAGCTGGTTAATAAATCGCCCTCAATTGTTTAGCGTTTAGCGGGTTTACTCAGTTCTTTCTGTTTTTTCAATAAATCGAATCTCCGGATGGGGTGGTTGGAAAATCGAACAAGGAGGGGGTGGTATTGATCGTTTGCTGCCAAGTGCAGTACAACAGCTCCAAAATCATAACGCACCCCCTCGGTCTTTTGCTTGCAACCGTGAAATCTAATTGACAAAATATATTTTTATATGAAATTGGATCAATCGGAGAGAGTTTGGGGTCGATGCAGTGACATGCTGACAGGAAATTGACAATCTTGTACGAGTAAATATAACTTTTAATGGAATTGAAGGCAACATGCTTTTCCCAGTATAAAGTTTTAATGCAATATAAGTTATGATTTTTTTTTTCTTACTTAGAAATTGGTTTTTACCTATGCTCTAAAGTTTTAAAAATAATTTAAATGGAAATACCTTTTGAATCGAGTTTTATGATACGTAACTTAAATAATACAGTAAGTGTTCTTGAGAAATATGAAATCATAATTTAATCAAAAAATATAAAAATTTTGTTTAGGTATTATTTAGCGTAAACTAAATTATAAGTTAACAGCTAGCAACTATTGACCAAAACTTAAGAGGAAAATATTACTTCTAAGTGTTATATATATGAAAACGTAACCAAATAGTACGAATTTGAATGAAAATTTATAAATAACTTTTTAACTAATAAAGATTACAATTTTCATCATTTCAGGATTTCAAAATATAATTACAACTGTATTACCAGAATGTACCTTTTTTATTTAAACGGAAAATGCATTTTTGAAGTTCATGATTAATTCTACTTCATATCCTTCAAAGAAAATACGTGTTCCGTTAAAAATCCGCTGTTATGTGTGTTTAGACTCTTCACAATTCTTATAAAAAATTCTTCCAAAGAAATATGAACATTTTTCATAATTTCGTTCAAGTTATTGTCTGTAAGCGTCGCCCTCAGGGCTAATGAGGATGAGCCTCGTGACTTTGAAGCATGGCCAGGTGACGAAGACGACGCCTGAGCCCCACTCTCCAGCCATCCACATCCCGCTAACGTTAAGACTTTGAAACTCGACAGATTTAACGTGCATTAGCGACTCTACTTGGCTATTCTTTAGTAGCGCCATGACTCGACAGAAATAACACTGACCACGAATTCGCGGTCATGACCAATTGGCTGCCGTAGCCACATGATTTTACTACAGAGGATTTCACAAGGCTTCATAGGATTTCAACCGTTTTCCATCATTATTTTTTTGCAATCGATGATTTTCTTTACTTTGTGACTAAATAAAAAAAAATTACTTCAGAACAAAGAATTAAATTTTAAAACAATCATTTTTACTGTAATACGTTTTATTTATTTTTACCGGATTTATAATTTTCTGTAATTTTTTAAAACACTTAAGTTCGAAGCTATTTGTTATTCTTATCGCATGGAATTTGCCTACACAAAATTTTTCTTTCGGGAGAAGAGGATCCAGGTTCCTTCTTGTTGAATCATAAATGGTAAAATATGAAATACCTTCAACGGTTTTCGATATTTTAACAATTCTTGCTAGGAAATTTCCTTATAGAGTAGAGTGCTAGCTCAGGCTTCGTCTTCATCACTTAAACCTGGTTATAAATCCGTCACCAATAGCCTTCGTATTGATTTAGTAGTAGGAGATGTTAATAAAAATCAACAACGAAGAAACTCTCGTTACGTATTGCGGCTACGGTAGCCTAGAGGTCAAGGTCACGGGCTCGTGGTAGAGTTCGAGCCTGGTACCTATACTCAGTTTCACCTTAAGTTGGCAGCCCTTGGTACGATGGTCAAATCACAGACGCTACGGGGTTACTCTAGGACAGGGATGTAGAACAATTGGCACGCGTGCCATTGATGGCACGCGGCACAATATTTTGGGCACGCCACCGATCAAAATGATCAGCCACGATTGATTCTTCAATCAAGGAATTTTCAGTGAGATTTTCTCAGTTCAAAGGATTATCAGAAGCATTCAAGCTTATTATGTACCCTGATGTGACATCAATTGATAAATTGAACTTGCCCCAATGCGATTGGTTCAAAATTGAAGAATTTGAAATGCAACTTATTGATTTTTAGTCTAGTTCAATATGGATTCAAAAATTTATTGAAACAAGGAAAAAGTTAGAATCGTTTGAAACAGAAAGATTAACAAGCCATATAAGTAAAAATGCCAGAAACGAAATTTTAAAAACATTAAATTCGATTCCAGATACGTTTAACTGTTTGAAGAAGAACGTTCATACTATTTTATCCATATTTTCATCGACCTATGCCTATAAGTCATTATTTTCAGTGATGAATAACAATAAAGACTCGCTTAGAAACCATTTGGCAGACGACTCCAATTCAGCAGGCATTCTGCTAAAAAAGTAACATCTTACCCAATCCTAATATAATTTATTTGTCCTCCAATCTGCAACAGAAGAATTCACACTAATATTACTTTATAAATTTGAATTACAGGTTTAACTAAAACATTTACTACTATAAAATGCAAACTGTGTTTTTCTGTAGTAAATAAATAGTTTTGTGTTTTTGGTGTTTTTGAGTTTCCCAATAAACACAAGTCAAAATTATTTGACGGCACGTCTATACCTCACTAAGCATTTCTTTAGAAAAAATGGCACGTTGATCCATAAAGGTTCGCCATCCCTGCTCTAGGAGAAGAGTGTGACTATAACAAATAAAATTCTCCATATTTGACGAGCAAAAAAATGCTCTTGAAAAATTTGTTCATTAAAATTGTATGAGGTTTTTTTTTGACAATAGTATAAGCCTTTTTTTAATCGAAATATTTAAGGGTTTGCGTTTCAATATGTTTAAAAATACTGATTAATTACCTAGCAAGTCGCAAAGCGAATGGCGTTGATTTGGCGCGAATGCTTTGGAAGAATGTAATCTTGAAAACCGGTTTTTTTTAGCCAAATGTTGTTGTCAGCCAAAAGTCAAGTTGTATTCGTTCACAGGTATTAAAGAATCAATGCTTTTAAGACGTGATTAACTTAAAATATCTTTAAATCCACAATTTCTATAATACATGATACTTTTTAACAATTTTCTGTGCATTTGCTTTGATTTAAATTCCAAAACAAGTTGGAACTACTTTTTCTAGAGGATTGTTACATTCTCTACCTTTCCCAACGCTGCCAACTTGAGATGGAACAGAGTATAGTACCTCGAGCCTTGAAGAGTGGGACGATACGCGCGTTAAATCTTTCAAGGCTCAAAGTCATTCCGTTGGTATGGTGTAGAAATTAGGAGAAGAGGTCTCAGCTCAGGTGGCATCCTCGTCACTTGACCAAAGTTCAAAATTACCAGGTCCGCCGCGTGCAGCTTTATATAATTCTCTCTCCTGTTACGAATATTTCCCTGCCATGTTGTAACACGTATTCGTTCTAGTCGTTTACATTTTACGAAAGTTTTATAATTAATCAATTAATATTTTGTAAGATTTTTTTTTTTATATTTTAAAAAAAAAAATATAATATTTTAAATACTTTTTCCTCCCCCCCCTCAGATCACAAATTGGTTTACTATTTTTGCTGAAGAATGTCAAATAATAAAAGCTTTGCAATGTTTAAAATATTTAACGCAGATATATTTCTTTAAACAAAATGTTTGCTCTTAAGAGCTTGAATCAAATAAAGTGAGAAAATTTGAAAAGCATGAATGAGTTAACAAATAATACTTTTCGTTGAGTTGCTCGCGAATCGTTAAATTTTTAAGCATATTTGCAAGACTCTGAATGTAATATTTATTTATGTGTGAACAATTTATGAATTATTATAAAAATATTTAAAACTGGGATTAGAGAGAGAGAGATCTATCGTAATACTATCATAAAAATAGGACCTTTATACAAACAGATGTTGCATTTCAAAGGCTTCTTTTTTCGATATAACTTCATAATTTGGAGAAAATTACAGCATGACTCATTTTAAAAATACTATTCAAGTATGAATGCATTCAATGCTTCAATCATTCCTTCTTGTGGAATATTTAAATAGATTATTTTCGTACATATATTTAATAGTTAATACACTTATTTCAAAAAATTATTTCTTATTCCATTTTTTTTCAAGAACTCCTACAGAATTGTGAAAATGCGAAATTTATATTCTGTGGCAATATTGGAACGATGCATTCGCAAAATAATGCGTTTAGCGGAGAGAGAATCGCAAAGGCCTTCAATACTTTATACTCCCTACCGCGAGATTTTCTTCAATGCTAATATATAAATCATTCATAATTTAATCAAAATTAATTTACTGAGACTACAAAAAACATCTTCTAACAATGTTAATACCGGCTGGTTCAATGCCCACACAGTATCAATTATTCCCAATTAAATTTAACCTCTAGTTTAACCTCAGCGGAACACACGTGAGCAGAAACTGCCTGTATAATTAAGTCAAATCAATCTAACATTATCCGTGACCACTGGCTAATTTTATACATTTATATGACATCATAGCTAGTGAAAGAATACTGAGGAAATAAATGTGTGAGAGACTTGCTTGGACTAAAAATAAGAAAGAAATCTATTTGAAATTTCATGACATTTTTAGAGGTTTTTTTAAACTTTTACTGGTAACTGTTACAACGGTTACGTTTCAGTAGTAAGTCTCTTAAGTGGTTTTTAGGGATTATTGTCGATTTTAATACTTAACCAGTTTCAGTAGTTAGAGTCTAAAAAGTTTATATCAATTAACGCTGAAAAAAAATTTACTTTTACATATTTTATATATATATATAATTATTATTATTATTAAAAATAGTTTTTCTTTTATATATCTTTTACCTCATTTCAGCGAATGTTTTTCTGGACTTCATTACATTTTTTTTTTCGTTTATTTATTTTTTGCGTGAGAAATGGAGCTTCAACATTCAACTGAAGTTTTTCAAAACCATATTTAGAAACGAAAAATAATTCATACAGTGGCAAAATAAATAAATAAAAATCATTTCAAAACATTTTGTGCTTGATTTCAAAATACGAATTCATCCAGAGGATGTCTTGAAATTTAAAAACTGAATAATAATTTTAAAAAGTTCTCCAGAAATAAAAATTAATTAAACATTTTTGATGAATTGGTCAAAAATTCTTCACCTCCTTAAAAATTTAATATTTACTGAAAAACTCGTTAACATTGAGGTACTTATGTTGAAAACTTCTCATGTGTTATTTTGTCAGTTCTTCGAAGATATCTTTAGATATTTCTTTATTCCCATCATTTTATTGGAGGAAAAATTCTTCGAAATATAGAGTATCTGAAAAGTATGGCTACACATTCAAAAATTAATTAAAAATACACAAATAAAGATTTTCACGTTTGAATTTTTCATGTTCCATAAAGAAAGGACTCAAGTTTCTGTTTAAGGAAGTTTAGACTAGTCAGACTACGTCCACGTTTTGGAACGTTCTCGTTTCAAAATGACTTCACCTCAAGAAAACGCCAAAGGTACAGCATAGTTTATCGAATTTAAATCTGTAACATAGGCACAATGTGAATTTCGGACTACTTAAATTCGAAGACCACCTTCAAGATCCAGAATTTATAAGTGGCATGAAAGATTTAAGATGACAAGTACCGTATTGTCAAAACCAAAGCCTGATCGTCCTAATAGATGCTACGATGACGCTACATGAATTGAAGAATGCTTTAATGTCCTTCTAATGCTTAAGGTATCCGACTACGTTCGGAACCGAGATTTTGCAACAGCGTGTAAATGGATAATATTTATGATATTTAGTGTCACTTAGATTAGAATGCATGTATAAAATTGTTTTAAGTACATTATGACAAAAAAAATTTATTTAAATACAATATTTTGGCAAAAAATTAACTTAGAATAAACTTTTTTCCAAATGCTCTCCTTTTGTATAAAAAATGCTTCTCTTATATTAATATTTTGCCTGTATATAGCTCAGACCTCTGTACACAGGCTCAACTAGAATTTTTGAAACGCATAACTTGGAAGTCGGTTTATCCATGTTTTACGAAAACAGAAGGGAGAAATTTTAAGAAATTACGCCAATAATTATTTGAAATGGTTGTAACTCTGAAAATAATGTGAATTTTTCAAAAATCATAGTTGAGCCTTTGTACAGAGGTCTTAGCTATATACAGGCAAGATATTAATACAATAGAAGCATTTTTTACAAAAGCAGAACATTTGGAAAAAAGGTTATTCTAAGTTAATTTTTTGCCAAAATATTGTATTTAAATAATTTTTTTTTGTCATAATGTCCTTAAAACAGTTGTATACATGTATTCTAATCTAAGTGACACTAAATATCATGAAAATTATCCATTTATGCGCTTTTTTAAAATCATGGTTCCGAACGTAGTCGGATACCTTAAAGTTCTCGAAAATCGATTTGCAATTCAATATTATTTTCCTGCGAGATGGGGCATCCCCACACTCGAGTTTGAGATTTTTGATGAAAAGTCTAATAGAAATGGATGGGAAAAGGAGGTCCAATACCGTGGTCACCAAGATCTCCATATATAACATCTTGTACTTTTACAGGGATACATAAACAAACATTGCTTACCAATTTCCAATTCATGACACTGATGAACTGAAAAGTCCAATTACAGCGATCATCCAGAGTGTTGACCCTTCAATGCTTCGCAGAACGTGGCTAGAAATCTCGTATTGGTCTGATATGTTGCACGCGACTAATGGTGCGCTATTTGAAATCGTGCAACAAAAGATTGTAAAAAAAAAACTTCGTTATTTTCTTTATGAAAAAACTGTAAGCGAATATCTTTGTTTATTTGTGATTAATATTTGAAAGTGTAGTTATACTTTTCGGTCACCCGGTATACAGGGACGTCTTAAGGCACGGGTCAAACTGGGCCCGGGCACAGGGTCTCGTTTCGTTCTCGACTCTGTCTTATTAAGATCATGATCCGGATAATTTTAATAGTCAAATATTATTCCCGCACATATTCTCCGAAAAACAGGAAATTTCAAACTGCATGCCAACTAGTAAAAGTGGTAAGACTGTATTTTTTTGTAATAACCTTTGCTCTATGTCTAAGCCTAGGCCTAACACCATAAACAATCATTTAACTCATTTAGTCGAAATGCTACCATATTTCGAGCCGGTTTGTGAGATTGTGAGTCGTGTGCATTTATTTGTTTTAAATTACCTTTTGTAAAAGTGTTTGACAATGCGTGCTATATACTTTTGAATAGAGGCCCAGGGCCTCAAAGAATGTCCCTGCCAGTATATACTTTGAATACTCGCATCTGACTAGGAAAGCTTCTTAAATATGCCGATATGTTTATAAAATTTTTGTGATTACAGATCCTTCTTATCATTTCTATAATATTACTTGTATATCACAAAATTAAAGTACACAGTTATCTTTTTTTAAAAATTAATTATATATTTTTTTAATTATTAAATAATTTGACAAAATTCTATGAACAAACGATTTTTATCATAAATATAACATTGAAAGTAAAATTTGAGAAGAAAAGTCAGATCTATTTAATAATCGTTATTAAATAATTCAAGAGATAATGTCAAGTCGAAGCATATTTCTTAATTACTTTCTGATTTTAATTTTTTATTCCATTTTAAGGACAGCGGAAAGAGAACCATGCCTAAATTTGTGCCTGTAATAAAGTTTGATTTAAGAAAAATAATTTCTTCCCTTCCTTCTTTCCCCCCTTCATTTTTCAGAACATTTTTGCGTAATAGTGACGAGATGGATTTGGAAAGGAGCAATAACTGCTTCAGCTGTTGTGCTAACAGGGCAGAGCCTATTACTGCAAGGCACCACGCTTTCATCCCTTATGACGGGCCCTCTTTAGAGCGCACTTAGACCCCCCTTCCATTCCCGTCTAAAAGCGACATACTCTCACAACGTTTTTATATTTTTTCCCCTTCACATCACCCCGGTAACCCCTCTCGTCTCTTTAAATGTCAATTCTATAAAAGTTTTCTGTTCTCTAATATTTTTTTGCTTAAAAATTGATTGTAAAAATCAATACTGCCTGAGGCTGTCCCATTTAGAAATCCTCTACACGTCTCGAAAAGAAAAGCTGAGAGTATAAGAGAATAAAAATTGACTTATAAAAGAGTTGGCAATATTATGAATATGTATAAGAAAATTCATACATTAATATATTGATAAATTTCTGAATACAGATACTACGTAGTTTTCTACTATTTCGAAATAGCAAGTACAGATAATATTGAAAAGAGGGGGAAAAAAACCTATTATCAAGGTTTTGTTTTTTCCTTAAAAATATTTTTCGTTAGAAACTTTAAAAGGACTATGTATCCAAATCAATGTTCACACATATATATATATATATTCATAGCTTAAGAATATTAATACATAAAATTGTGTCGAAGACAGCTTTTATTTTTCTTAAAAAAAAATATCATTCATCAAATTAAATGAAATTCATTAACATAATTAACTATCACATTTATTTTCATGGTATAATATGGTATGGTAATAAGAACACATATAAAATTTAACGGGAAACATTACTTCAACCAACTTGTTTATTAACGAGGTCTTTTTAGGCAATTATCTTGGAAAGTTTTATATCTTTCAAGTTCCTATAATAAGTAGCGCACGAAGCACTCATAATAGAGTTTTAATCTAACCTGAACCCAGCGGTCGTTTCTAGGCAGGGCTTGATTAAGCCAAAGGCGGATCCAGAGCTTTTTGCTAGGGGCTGGGCGTGTGTGTTCGCATATCAGTAGTAATAATCTAGACAATGATGTGATGTAATATACGCAAGTCAGGGAGCCACCCCCTCCAGAGTTGTCCCTCTTTGTTCAGAATAAAACATATACGTCATAAAACCAATAGCAATAAAGCGAAAAACGTGAATTACAGAATTGGGTCGAGAATATGAGGGAAAGTATCTTTTATCCAAAATAAAAGATGGGGAAATGAATGCTTTGGGTATATTGTGTTTATCGCGGCGTATTTGTACTTATATATTTTGTGGTTATCTTTCATCTTACGTGAATCAAACTCGAAACACTTTTTCAGATAATGAAAAAAGGTTACAGGTTCATTCGTGGTTATAATAACTCTACCCCTCTGTAATGTACATATACCCTGTACACACCCTGCTTTTTTGAAATATAAATACATTCGTTAAATATAAATTTTTCCTCTTAGAAAAATAAACTTTGAGGTTCATTTGGAATAAACATAAAGAACGAAATACAGAAAAGTTTCACGTACACACTGATATAAAAGTTGATACAAGTAGAAATAAGAAACATATGGTGCAAATATTGAAACCTTTTTCTGAGTACTTTAGCCAATATAATTTCCACGAAAATTTTCATTGTTTATGGTTTAAATTGATGTCATCTAGTTTGTATGTAATAAGAAAAACTATTCCGAAATTTAAAAAAAAAAGCTATTAAGATTAAAAAGAGTATTTTAAAGTTAAACTGTGTGGTTATGTGTGTGTGTGAATTCAGTTGGACCATTCTTTAACTATAACAGAGCTCCCCTGTTTTCACAGCAGGCCAACTCAAATGGTATTCAGACCTTTTCTTAAAAGCAATATTCTTTGATAAAGCCGTCAGACACTGTGGTTTCTAATATAAAGAGTTAGAACAGAAGTACTCTTTTTCGAAGTATCATATTTTTCTTCAGAACTAGATTCGTTCCACGTATTTAAATTGCCAGTTTTGTACTTGAGAACCTTAATTCATAACGACAGATAAAAGAAGGAATACATAAAAGTTGTAATCCGCACACACATGGTACTCGAAACTATTTGAAAAAAAGTCATCCCGATTCATGGTATCTACGAAAAGGCTTTAAAAAAACTGAACAGAGTCAACGTCTGTTCTTAGTTGACAGACGAATTTCGACATCTGCCGTGTTAAAACAAATAAACACGCAGCTTGTTTGAGTACACTTACATTTGAGAAGATAAACTTTTGATTTCGTTGACTCCACTTTCTTATAAGGTATTTTTAATTTCTCAAAGAAAAATTTTATTATCAAATTAGTATACATAATATTATGATGCATAAGATTAGAATTAGAATCTCTTTATATCAACGAATTGAAATGTTTTTGAGCTACAAAAACAACATAGATTCATCGTTTCTTTTTTCGTTTTACATTTATATATTATTTTATTCAGTTGTGATTTTAACTTGATAAGTAAATGTATTATTTTAATTCAATATCACTTGAGCATGTGAGAATATTAAAGACATATTCATTTCAATTTTTTTTTAATCTTCTTAAAGCTGAATATTTAAAGAAACGCTAATAACTGGATGACTATTGTTAATGATTTTTTTCATTGGGATTTTATAAAATTATTTATCAATATAATAAGGGATATTCTTAGTACAATGCAAATTATTCAGAATCGAGTAGAAAAGAATGATGGACACACATGACCCACATAAAAAGTAGAATATACTTAGGAGAGGAAAAAATCTGTTCGCCGTAAAATTTTTTAGTAAGATGTTGTTTTTCAAGAACTGAACTGAAATACCAAAAAAAATAAATGTTAACTTACTGAAATATAATATCAATGTATTTTACTTTTAATTATATATTTGTGAAAAATATTTTGTCGATATGCAATAAAATATTTCATTCTCTGCTTTTGGACTAGCTTTCTGAATAAATATTAGTAGCAATTAATTTCTAGAAATGTGTTAGAAAAATTGTTATTCTTTGTTTTAATCTAGGCATTTTTTTTTTTTTTACTTCGAATGATTTTCACTAGTCATTTTTTCCCTTGATTTCTTTTCCGCTTTGATTTTACCTCAAATTGAATATCTGAAAGAATATAATAATAAACTTCTCTTAATTCCTTCAGAAATACAAACAGTATATATTCAGAATACTTAAGTTTTTTTCTAAAAAAATTGTATCTCTTTATTTTCTGCATAAATACATTTCGCATTTCTTTCTGCTTGAATTTCTGTTACATTACACTTTTTAGAGATTCGTGCTATATTTAAAAAATGAGCATGGTTTACAAAAGAAAAGAATTCCATACGAAAGTTTGGTGGAAACATCAAAACCGACATACTGTTCTAAATCAATAAACTAAAAAATTGTTAAAAAGTTATTTATTTATTTACTGTATTTGTAACAAGATTTAACTTTATTCAGAGTAATTTTAAGTAATATTCGCTTTTCTTTAAGTTTTAATTTATTCATTTAACCACTTTTTTAATTAATACTGTACTTGAAAATCATACTTGATTCATGATAGCTAAATAGTTATTTATTTATTTATATAAAAAAAGATTTTTGTCCACAAGTATGACTAAAAAGAAACAGTCGTAACTGAAAATGCCATATTTTCAAGATAATAATTATAATTATTCTTTTTGTGTTAGGAACGTTGAAAAAGAGAGAATATTTTTTGATCACTTATAATTTCAATATTTGAGAGAAATTTTGAGGCTTTCTTAAATGGTACTTTTTATCAAAATAAAAAAGTCAATTAAACATGTCAATCATTTTAAATTTTAAACATGTATAACAAAAAAAAGTTCAAATCATATTTATTGCTTCCAATTTTTTAAGAGGCATAAAGTTTAAATACTTTTAAAATATACATTGACATATTTCTACAGATGAACAAATGTCAAACCTTGGATTTCCATTTTAACGTAGTTATTCTAACTACAAGCAGGCACTGTAAGATCTTCAGTGAATCTTTTGCATAAAAAATTAAGCTATCTAACAATAAAAATGTAAATCGCTGATATAAATGAACCAGTTTTACTTTTAAGTATATTGATACTAAAAATTCTCTGGGTCTTGCTAAATGCTCGCTACAAATTATTCCAATGATCACTTCCTCCCCCACTCCCTCCGGTTTTCTTGCTCTAAAAGAACAGACCTGTTATTCTTTTTAATCTTGTAATCTTTGGACTATAAAGAATTAGGCAATTAAAAAAATTAATCTTAAAATTTATCAGATGAAATTTCTCATAATTTTAGTGTTTGCTTCTGCTTGGATTTAAGTAAGCCCATACATACAAATAATAGTCTTGCTGTTTATCCAAGGATGTTATTGTTACGTATTACATCAAATAGACAATTTCACCCCCATTCACATACACATAAGTTAATCCTTGATATTGTTCTTTTAAAAATAACAGGTGACTCTTCAGGTAGACTTGAACTATAAACCAAATTTTTCTCGAGTTTTTTTGTTTATTTGTGTGTTGTTGTTGCTGCTTCTTATAAAAAGTCATGGTAGATTCACTGAATTATTGTTTGAAGAAAAGTATGTTTGGTGATTATTAATAAATAACACAACCTAGCAATAAATATTTTCTATGGATATTTTTCGAAAATATTTTCATGTTCAACAAAAACAGAACTGTGACGGCTCTATCAGCGTCCTTCTGATTAAACAAATCTTATTGGGATATCTTTGGTCTTTTAAATCTATTTTATTTCCAACGAACCCTCTGAAGAAGAAAACATGATTATTTAAATTAAGTCTACTATATATAGTCTAGGCTTTCAAGCTAGAAGAGAGAGAAAGTGAGAGAGAAATAGGATAGATAACTAGCGGGTTCTTTAAGATTGCTTGAACTTGTGCTGTTGATAGTGTGATAAATGAATTGAGTGTTTCTGGATATGGCTAGTCATCCTTCCCTTCCTCCCACATCTCTAGGTGAGAATGAGAGAACATCACATTTCCCACAGAACAACTGTATTCGTTTTTCCCCCCATACAAAATACATAAGCTAAAATTAGGATCAATAAAAGGAGCAAAAATATTTAAACTACACGTTTAACCCTTTATCTACAGCATTATGATTTACAGCAGCTTTTTTTTCTTGCAATATTTTTTTTTATCGCTACATTGAAAATTAAGGGATATACATGAACAAAATACTCAAATCTGGGAAATTTAATCCGTTAGAGCTAATTAATTGATTACAGATATTTAACTGTAACATTAATTATAAACGCTATTCACTTAAAACAAATAGTCAAATCATTTTCTAAAGTCTTTATTAACGTACAAAAAAAAATAAGACATAAATTTCGACCTTAACTATTTTTTCGGGACAAAAATGATAATCCTAGCAATCCGCTGAAAACGCAATTTCTGCTATAAAACTATTCGCTTTCCCAGCTAAAACACTCATCATAGAATCTGCGCTGCCATATATCATGGAAGAGTGGATTTCAAAGAATATTCCTGCTACGTTTCGTCAGAATATTCGTAAAAATGGTTATTCTATGTAATTTTAAAGTGAGTGGTACTTATAAGTACCATCGGTAGATAAAGGGTTAAAATAGTGACATTCAAAAAGGAGAAGCATTGCTCTTTCGCAACATTTTAAACTCCTTTGAGCAAACAGAAGAAAGGGACTATTATAAGTTCCCCTATTGTTTTGAAAGGAAAATACCATGAGTCATTCCGGTGCACTCATTGTTTAATCTTAACTGCATGTGCATCTCTCCGTCTGCAAATCCGATCACCATATCATACTCTTGATGGCCCGAACTCATCTAATAAGCTGTCGTGCCAAAAAGAAGCAGCAAATATTGCAAATGAGTAAGCACACGAATTCTCTCCACCGTGCCAGGAAACTACGCTTAAGTGTCTCAATTTTCTGTTTCTTTCATTTTCCCATTGTTTCATTGTATTCCGTTGATTCTCGGTTAGAAATTCCAGAACACTCCATTAGTCAAACAGAATCATTAATTACAATTACAAGCTTCCAACGACTGCAAAAAACCCATGATATCGTATCTATCTCAACTTGTTGCTATGTAAGTAATAGACAGTCTGCAATACTAGGGCAATTAAAATAGCAGGGCGTAACAAAATACTTTGATTCGGTACGTTTTTATTTTGTTTTATTATCTCTTTTTCTACTTGGGTAGTTTAAACTGAAGGTTTGTGAAAGGTTTTTTTTCCCGCTGATTTTTGATGAAAGAATTGCTTACCGAAAGCGAAAACTGGAAAAAAAGTAATTAATTTTATGAATGGGATAGAATAAATGGTATTGTGTATTTCTCCTTATAAGAAAAGTTTGAGGTTTTTGATTCATTGCTAATAAAATTAGAATTGTAAACTTTCAAATGTTTTAAATTTTACATTTATGAAGGAATTAATTACTTATTTTTAAAATCCTTACTCATTTACGTTACTTTAATCACAACACTCCGTCGCCAAAATCCCTCGTGTACTGAACAGGGTGACGTGTTAATATTCACTCACACACTCACTTATCTCAACATATTCCTATATTATAGCTTTTCATGCCACCATATACTAAAATGTTATATACTAAAATGTTGAGATTGTTTTCTCTTAGAATATTACCTCATCTCTTAGAATGTAATCAATTTTCCTTTTCTTAAACAAAGTGTGTCAATTATTTATTATTATTATCTTTATAGTGAGTTTTCAACAATGCTGTTGTAAACTAGCATTTCATTTACATATTCTGGAGCCTTAAGGTAAACTCTATTGTTCTACGTAGAGAACCCCAAAGAATATAATCACCATTTTAAAGGCGAGTTTTGAACAAGACAGAAAAAAAGCTTCATAAGTTCAAAAAAAAAAAAAAAAAAAAAATCCTCAGATACTAAAATTGTCAAAAAGAAAAAAAAATACAAAGTTAATTTCCCATACATCGAATAATTTTCTAAGCAAACAAACTTTAAATCGTTTCTGAAATCTTAAGAACTGTGAACTATGAATTTTTAGATTTTCAAGTGAATTATGTTTGCATGAATGTTCTAAAATTAGAACTTAAAATCTATTGACTAATGATAGAGAACCATTAAGTCTTTTTACCAAAATTTCTAAGTATAAACAATGCATCCTCAAAAAGTTCACTTTTCATATTCTTCACAATCCGAAAATGTTGTCATGAAGCACTGCATTATTTACGATAAAGGTGTAATAAAACAGCACTTTAAAATATGAAAAAAAGACAAGATCAAAACTAACCACCCACGCTTTATGCTTTTCAATCTTAACAATATGTTTAAGAGGCACGTTTCAAATTATTTAAAAACGAAGCAGCGGATATTAAATTCTTTGGGACGGATTAAATTAAGAAAGTGTATTAAAATATCGTTGATCGGAGAATCGCTGTCAAAGGCTTTCAAGTGCTGAAAGCAGAGGTGACAAGCAATCTCGTGTTTAATAAGGTAATCAATATGCAGCGCACGGATTCGTTAGAAATTTTGCATTCAATTTAACTCTGGAACATTGTTATCAATGCTATTTAAAATAAAATCGCCTTTCAATGATGCCAAAGTAATTTGGAATTCATTTGGCGCTTTATTTTTCAGGCTATTGTCGAGAAGGGAGATGTTTATTTGCTCGTTTTAATGGGGAAAAAATGGGATATTTTTCAATTTCTTTTTGCGTTGTTTATATTTAAGCACATATAGTTTAGCTTTTCATTTAAATTGCTAGCTTCCATTAGATGAAAGGAGAAATCAATTATTACCTTCTTTTGTGAGGGAGTTATTGGTTGCTTTGTAATGGAGTTTTTTTCCCTCTCCCTTTTTTAAATGCTACTTTTTCATTTTGTCATTATTTTTATGGTTTATTATTTATTTTTAATAAATTTATAGTATTGAAGGAATTTCAGACCTTTTTTAATTTTCATTATTTTTCGATCTATGAAAAGGGTAGAATAAGAGTAAGAGAGGTAATAAATGTCCCCTGAGTAATATTATCTTTAAAGGGGGGAGTATAGTATATAAAATATATGATTAGTTATTGTAAAAAGCTAATGACCATTGTTATTAACTTAATAGTTTGTTTCTAAATCCATAAATTGAAGTTTTGTAATTAAGGCTTTAAATATTAAAATGATTTATCGAACTATTTACTACAGATCCTTAAATTCCTCTAAGTTTGTGCATTACTTGAGAAAAAATAAATGGCTATTATTTAATAGTTTAAACATATTGGTATGCAATTTCAAGATTTATTCCCAACACAAGTAAAAAATTTTGAATGAATAATAAGGTAAGTTAGTACACATCTAATGCAATGGTATGAATTTGTACTTTTATCTTGTAAACTGTCTGATAAATATTACCAATATTTTTTATAGGTCTTTTTTATTCATTTATAAGGCATTACGTCTCCATTTCAAATATGCAGAGTTATTGGCAAATAAATATTTTTAGAAGAGTGTAGAAACTATCTGAATTGTACTCATTATTCTTTTTTTCAACAGCTAAAAAACTCACTGTAATATATTTCAGATTTTCGATTAAAACGAATTTTTTCAGTACAAAATAATTGTGTAACTCAACTCCTCTTAGAAGCTCTCGGGTTACTGAAACTAAGACAAAATACATAAGATTATCTCATTATGCAGTTTTTATTGGAATTTTTATTTATAAATTAATGTCATTCGCTGCTTTTATCAGCAATTTAGTCTTCAATCTTCATTAACAGAATGACCCTGACTCTAAAAGCAATCAATATTAATGTGATCAATTTTCTTATTGGTTCTTGCTAAAGAGCGTTTATTATTAATATGTAGCATTTAAAGGTACATGTTTCTCTTGCGAAGTTGTTTAGAAATAGTTAATCAGTAAACCAGAAACTCAGATTAATGGTCTGCATTTTATGTTAAACGTAGAAATATCTTTTTTTCCATTATAGTTTAAAAGAAAAAATAACCTGGATAAAAATCAATAATTTCATAATGTAATTTTTTTTTCAAAAAACTCCAACCTTTGGACATACATTGTAGAAAATTATATATACATATCGATGGCGTTTACTATGGGAGTAGGGATCCACAAGTCCTGCCCCCACATGGACCGGGATTTTTTTTTCACTTGATTACAATCCTATGCACAGCATATGTAAAATTTAAGTAAATATTTGTTATTAATAATTTATTTTATTAATTAATCCTAATTATTAATTCATTAATTTATTTTTTACTGTTTTATGTTTCACGGCGTATTGAGGTATGATACGAGAATGATGGACTTCCGACACCGCCCCCAGAAAAATTCCCGTATGAGCCACTATGATATATATATATATATAGTCGGCCTAATTATCAGAATGCGTAACTCCTTCTGGATAAACTTTACAGGAGCAAGTAAAAACTATTTATTTTTACTATGCACGGGAACTATGTCAATACAATTATGAATCTAGAAGTAAAAACGATCAAGGAATTTAATTTTAACAATTTTAATAATTTAACAATTTATTTTTGAATTTTTAAGCTCCAAAATATTCCACTAAATGGCATTAAAGATAATTCGATATTTTGTGGAGTTACGCATTCTGATAATTAGGCCGACTATATATATATATATCA
>BMAV01011635.1:147112-191414 GCA_019973955.1 Trichonephila inaurata madagascariensis | reverse complement strand
ATATATATATATATATATATATATATATATATATATATATATATGTAGAGAGAGAGAGAGAGAGATTATATATATATATATATATAAACTCCAGATGTGTGAGATATAGAAAAGAAATTTTAATTCTAAAGAATTTTAAAAAATATATAATTTAGTATATTAAAATGAATGATGTGCAGTATCTATAAAAGTAACAGACTTAGGAAGTTTTCGGGGAATTTGAGCCAGTTTCTTGTGGCTTGCCAACCTTTCTTCTACTGTCTATAGTACTAGGTGAAATCCTAAAGAATATATTGGATAGAATTTCTGAATCCTTTATTAATAAAAGAAGGATGCATACAAGAAATGCATTAAAAATGCTTAAATCACTTCGGGAATTAAAGAACAAAATAAAAATTATTGCCAGATTCAGCAATCTAAATACAAATTCAAAGCTGTAATTAGAAAGCCTATTTTGGGTTAATTTGTTAATTTTAAAAGATTATTAAAATAATCATGGACTAATATTAAGTTTAAAATTAGTGGTTGGCCGACATAAGGATGGAGTATGTGCTTTCAACTCTTCTATAGATCAACATATTTTTAATTTTTACCATTTACCATGGAGATCAATTACCCCTCGGATTTTACGTCAACTGGTTTTTTAGAATGTAACCAATCCCTCATAAGAGAAATCTGTGTACGCTAGTGTTTAAAATGAAATTATTTTTATAATATTAAACATTATATCTTAAATAATATAAGTAAATATTTTTCTCCAAAATTTAACAAGACATGCATTTAATTACAATATTCAAATATATATATATATATATATATATATCCATACAGATCATTACTTTGTTGTGTTTTTGCCTCTAAAAATAGATTTAATCCGTAAAATGTTGAGAATTTCGCAATTTTAATCATTGATATCTCTGTGCTGAAGTAATTCTTGTTATGACAAAAACACACATACCGTATTTATTCGAATTTAAGCCGCCATCGATTCTAAGCCGCACCCCTGATTCTGAACACATTTTTGTGAAGAAAAGGGGAAAAAAAGTATAGAATGGTTTACCGATGCAAGATATTTAAGGCATTTTAAAAAATTAAAATGAGAACTAATAAATAAATAATTCAGTTTTTTACCAACATTAAAAATTTTCAAATGCATACTGTAATTACTCTACCGTCAGTATTATGTTCACTTTCTCCCATCTAACAAATTTTTCTGCCTTCAATTCTAAGCCGCACCCAATTTTTAATAGTTTTAAAATTGAAAAAAAAATAAGAAGAATATGCGGCTTAGATTTGAGTACATGTTGTACATTCGCTTTAACTGTGATATTCATCTTTAGTTCCAACAGAAAAAATTTAGAAAGGAATATAAAATAATTTCATTCCGAAGTATGATATACATAGGATTTATTTAATCAAAAATATTAAACTATAAAATCCGAAGAAACAGATATGCCAACTATTGAGAAATGGATTTCATTTCCTGTATCTTGCTTCTTAAATCAGTGCTTCTCAAACTTTCACTATTGGCGACCCAATTTTCAATCATAATTTTTATTGCCCCCCCCCTTATACAAAGATAAGTAACCTTATTCATAAGATACGTATAATATTTTGTATTTGTTACTTTAAAGTAATATATATTTTAAACAAATTATTTTTAAGAAATAGGATAATTATCATGTTATTTTTCGTATCTATAACTTTTAAATTGGAACAGATTGCAAAATGATATTTATTTAAAGATTTATTTCTTCCATCATCCATTTTTAAAAGTTTAAATGTCATTAGAAAAATAGTCAAGTCTATGTTGCTCTCTATCATATCCCGTCACAATTAGCATTCTCGCAAACTTCTGCATGAGTCTGGGCAACCTATCCGACGTCTGCGCAAAACGTGTAATTGTAAATGTTGCTATTTCTTACCTTTGCAGACCTAGCTCATTCCCCAAGAGCTGTTATCACTTATTAGTGCGGCACCGTCTAATAGACGATACCAATTACCATAAGTAATTTTGACGCCCAGTTTCCTCCTCAGAGGGAGGCACCTGAACTCTGCCGATGCGAAATTGAACTTAAGAATTTTTTTAAAGAATTTTGGCAGCCAAATCAAACGGGCACTTCAAGGGATTTTTTACATGCCACATAGTCATACGACATGACCGCTGTCGATTTTCTGCATCATGAAAATCCACCGACATGGGCCGGGGGTCGAACCCGTAACCTTAGGTGCAGATGGCCGGAGACAAACCAACTACGCCACCCAGTGGGCACTAGCTGAATTGTAAGGAGAGTAAAACCAAGAGCACGGCAATGAATACAAAAATGTAAAATGGTATTTTTAAATGAATGCTCATATTATAAATAGATTTAAATGAACTGTGTGCGTGTGTGTGTCTATGTAATTGTAATCCTCGCAGAATTAGCATTTATTATTAATGTTAAAAAAAATAAAAAAAAGAATGTAAAATTCCGATGAAGAATAATTGTGCTATTTTTTTAAAAAAAACGAGAAGACTTCAAAATGTTTTAACCCGGGAGCAGACGCGCATTTGATATTATTGTTAATATTAATGTATCTGAATATTAACTTTTGGGGGGGCGCCCTCCGTCACCCCAAAGCTTTTTTTTTTTACAATTATTTATATTGTACGCGATAAAAATCACAATTCCAGTGAATAATTTTCCTAAGAGAAAGTATACTTACCTACTTTTTACCTTTTTTCACTTTTTCTTTGATAATTTGAGAAAAATTCCAATAGAACCGAACTAAAATGTTTCTGAGGTACGCGACCTTAGTAAAGGACACAAATCACAGACAATTTTCACTAACATTACAGGAATGATATTTGCAAGCAAAACTGTCATATTTTGTTCAAATTATTGTAGTTTTGCTGTTCTTTGACTCTGCACCCCGCGCGACCACTCTCGCGTTAAATGTGTAATCAATGTAAAAATATGAATGTTAGTTCTAAAAAGGAATTGTGTAAAACGTTTTTCATCATGCTTTATATGTTTCAGAATATTCATAAAAATAAATCTTGGCCAAATAATCCTTTAAAGTGCTCTCTGTGCTTTTCCAATGTCATATAATTCTTTCGTATGGGAAAAAGCGCATTACATACAACTTCCTTAAATGAAAAATAAAGACATAAAAAAAGGAACGAACTAATCATACCAGTAAGTTCGAAGGTCAAACAGATGAATTTTTTACCTTCCTAGAATGTTTCTTTGGGTCTGGGTTTTGTCTTTTCTCTGAAATAGTATTTTAGGTTTAAAAAGAAAATCTCTCATTGTGGGATTACAGCAAATCAAACAAAATGTTGTGTTTTTTATTTAGTTATAAGATCAGATAGCTAATCAATGTATCGAAGGGAAAGCTTTTATGTTTGATGAAGAAAAAACGCCAGATGATACATATAAATTATATCATTGTAAGTGTGTATTTTTTTTTATTATGTCAGAAAGTATTTTGTTTACTTCATTCCGGTAAATTAATTTTTTTAAACTTTTAATTTTTGATATGCTCGCTCCCCCTTGTAGGGCCCTCCAGGGGGGCACGCCCCACAGTTTGAGAAAAACACTGTCTTAATTAGTTTTAGTTACGAAACTACATTCTAGCAATAGTTTTACAAGTTATAGAAATACTCAAGCAATTCTTGCATGAAAGAGACTCGACTTCCTTAACAATCGAAGAGAAATAAGCAAGACATAGCTGTCTTCTTACAGATTCACTAATTCATTTAAAAAATGCAATCTTTCATTGAAAGCTTTTCCCTCTCTTCCTCCCTGAAATTATCATTCTCTTGACTGATGAATTTCGGAGAATCGAATAATATTCCCGTAGGGAAAAGCAAAATTGACTAATTAGCCCTCTTTCATAACCAAGCAAAAGATACAAACAGCCTGGAAGCGAAGATAGCACGATGCATATTTAAGACTAGAATTAAATTATCGCGTCTCAACGGAAGGGGGACTCTCAAATGGGGGATAAAGAGCAGTGTGAAGACCCCCTTGGGAAAAGCTGAGGGAAAGACCCCTCTTTTCGGATAAAAACATTAGCTAATCAATCGGGCTTCATAACTTACTCCGAAGTACTCGGTATCTCCCAGGGATTACAGTGAAAGAAATAGTACCTCGGCAAAATTCTGAAGTGTTTTTCCGCACGAGTTTATGTAGCATATTTGACAATTTAGCCTCTATTTAATTCTAAAACTAATTTTAAATCAAGATTCTTTAATTATGATTCAAAACAAACGTAGCTTTGATCCCATGCTGATTTCTGGATTTCTGATACTAATGTATTAAATTTCTAAAGATTCATTTTAATAATGTGAGTTATATTATATGGATTATTAGAATTCACAATATATGAAGTGATCTAAATTGGCATAAATCGCACTTTTTAATTGGATTTGCAAGATGTGCTTTTCTTTCTGACTATTGAAATAACCATTCATATAATTTAAAAATCTATGTCAATTATCACAGAAACTGAGTAAATGATGACTCTTTTTCATGAACTTTTAATATACGCCCAAGTATCTCTACAAAACTGTTCCATCGCTTTGAATAATTGCTATAAGTTAAAAAACAATTCAAGGCTTTTTTAACATTTAAATGTAACATATTTTTTGCTAATGTTTAAGAAAATCTCTGTCTTGATAACATTTTATAATTAAAGGATTTTATCCCCTTATCTTACCTTAAGATCAGTAATATTTTTTTTCAAAAGAAGTGTAATTTCCATTGAGTTTGCAGATGTAAAATAAATAAAGTAGGTAATAAATTATGGTGTAATAACTACTTACTGAAATCCAGATGTATATATATATATATATAGTAATATAAAATAAAAGTGATATATATATATATATATGACCAATTTCAATAGTGCATATACATCACCGAAACGTAATAATAATGGTTTAACAAAGAACCATTTTCCTTGAAGTAAATTTTAATTGGCTAGTATTTAGAAGTTGTCAGCTAATAATCCTTTCTATATAGCTCTTATTACATTGAAAAGATTGCAATATTTTATTTCTTATTCGAAAAGCACGAAAAAATAATTGCACTATTATGTATTTAATCTTTTCGCTCAAGTTTTTGTTAAATGCTATTCTGAATTCTAACAGTAATCAAAGAAAAAAGGCATTATTCTCTCCCTCTCTCTCTCTCTCTGTAATATTAATTTTCCTTAAAAAATAAAACTGAGATAATTCATAGCTTTATAATTTTACTAGATATATATATATTTTTAAATTTAAAGTTCTCTTAATGATTTTCTTTGAATGTGAAAAGAAATATAATTATACCAGAGATACTGTATTGCCCTCAGTATAATAAATAACATTAATGGTTCATATAAATAAAAGTTGAAGACTGTCTTAAGAAATTAAGTGTTCGATTTGCACAAGAAACTAATTAAAACAAAAACAACTCAAATTACCTAAAACTGTTTAAAAATATTTCTTGTTTGTGGAACTCATTCAGCAGGAATTTGAAGAAAGTTTTTGAAAGAAAAACTTAAATTTGAATCTTTATGACTAGTTGGATCAAGAACAACAACATTAGAGCTGTATAATTTTACAACTTCAGCATCTAATGAAACTTTGACATTATCCCTTAAATAGCTCACATATTGTGAGTCCATAGAACGCATCAACTCGCTCTTCATACACGTAATCATAACAATAAAAGAATTTTATAGCCACCACAAATTTGTTCCAAGATTTAAAGATCCCTTTTTGACGCGCCTTCGACCGCTAGATCAGATTTAAGGGGGACTTTTTATCGTTCAATCTTCTGCGTAGGCACAGTTTGCGTGCCAAATAATGAGCTGTGGTGTATACGTCGTCCAACTTAGGAAGGTAGCCAACAAACGTAAATTATAGAATTGTGGAAAGTGGACTGATTTGAGTGTAAATCTTATTGATACAACCTGACTTTAATGCAAATTTCATTCACCAGATTGATGATTCGAGTCAGATAGAACCGGTGAGACAGGTCGAAATTTATTTTGTCATAACTTTTTTGAGACACCTGCTGTTAATCATTCCTACGATTTACTACGAGGAAAGTCAGCTTCAAATAAAATAATTTGCTTAAAAAAATATAAGGGCTGTAGAAAAAACAGTTTCTTAAAAATTTCATAAGGTGTATACAAGACAGAGGAATTTTTGGTAAAGAAGTTAATTATTATGCTATATTGATAAGTGTTAATGTGTAATCTCTAATTTGTCCCTAAAGGAAGTTTTAGATAAAAGGGAAGATAATAGTACTATATGTAATGTTTAGTACCTGAGCCACATGTCTACAAAAGAAAGAAAAAAAAGCTATTGGTAACTCTGAAAGTTATAATTTTTCAAAAACATTTATTTTTAAAATTTTATCTTGAAATTATTTTTTGACCTAAAAAGTACAAGTATACCGCTCAAAAGTTGCATTAAATTAAGTAGATTTTTTTTTCAATTTATTTACCATAAATATATAATTCACCAAGAAATTATAGCATACACATTGAGATACATATAATTTTAAATTAAACTAAGTGAATTATGTAATATTTCAATGTAGGCAAATGAATCGATGATTATTTATTAATGTCAAACTTCAAAACAACACCAGGAATTTTTGGCGACGGAATCCCTAATTTTGAATTTCGCTCAATCAATCAAATGATCATGTCACCGAGCTGGCACCCTACTCCAAACTTCCATAACATACCAACGTGAAGACTTTCAATCACGAAAGATTTAACATGTATCAACTCGTAGCAACTTGACGCGAATCCATAATTTGACAGAAATAACGCTAGCCACGAGTTCAGAACCATGAGCACTGGCTACCTCGATAACTTTATAATAATATAAGCTATTATTATAAAACTAAGTAGGTTTATAATATATATCACAAATTCTCTCTCTGACACTATTGGAACAAATTCTATATTTAATACAATTCAATAACTTAACTAGAACAAAAACGGATTGTAACTTTATAGAGATACTGACAATTCTATTACCTGTAGAGTTATCAGATTATTCTCCTGATAAGAATTTAACTTGCCCCCCCCCCTTAAAAATAGCCCTTGTCACTTACCAAGGCTGGGACTTCTAAAAATACTTAGAAACATGAAGCATTTTTTTTTCACTTTGCGTTCAGACGCAGTTACAAATATGAAGATAAGCCGCCATAACTTAGACAATAATAGAAATTTATGGGGTACATTGCTCTCTTATCGTGCCTTTAAAATAAATGCATTTTAATAATAAAAACATTAGGAAGCTAAAAAGAGAAAAAATAACTCTAAATGCTCTAAAGTTCGTTCAATATATTTACATTAATTCCAGTTCTATTGTTACTAATGCCACCTGATCAGCAAAGGCCAGATCGAGACCCATGAAATTCATCATGGTAAAGGGTTAAGTGACTCCTGTCGTTAGCCGTACCTTTGAGCACCATACAGGCAACAGTACGATTTGGTTCGGTTCCACCCCAATTTAGAGGGAGAACACTCTGGGGGTGGCCCGAGGCCTCCCACCTCTCTTCCCCTTCTACCAACCGCGCGAAAGAACTTGCGGCTGGACGGCTATTTAGAGTACCCCATGCAGCGAAGACACTATACATTTACAAACATCCATGTCTTCCCCGGGATTCGAACCCAGACCCTACGGGACAGTAGTCAGCGTCGCTAACCATTATACCGAAGGGGCGACAATTTCAGTTCTTTTTTCGAGAAATACGATTCATAAATCACTTAAATGTCAATATTTAATAATTTTTATATTTTTATTAATGCTAGAATACGAAGCAAACTAAGAAAGAAAGATAATTTTGAGCGATTTACTATCAATAAAATTTTATAGCATTACTAAAATACGGCTAATTTGAATAGAATTTATCTTGTGAGCGAAAAAATAATTAAATATTGCTACGCTTATAAAATGGCTAAAATTTATTTATTGAAATATGAATTAGTATTTAATTGCTAAATATTTTCATATTATCGCAGTACATTTCATGACATTTTTAATACTACATTGAAAAAAAAAAGCTTTACAATTATCAAATAGATATATAAGGAAATTCTGAGATTTAAGATACAGTTATTTCTTTACAAAGTAAAATTTTCCCATTTTTTTTAAAAAAATTTAATTTTGCTTAAGTTTTCATTGTAAGGTAGTTTTTTTTTTTTATTTTTTATTTTATCATTATTTTTTCTTTTTGAAAGAATATATATATATATATTAGATATTCCTATCCATTATTTCCTATTGGTTTTTGCTCAGTGTTATTTACAAAAAAAGGGGGAAGGTTGGCTGGCCAAAAAACATATTCAACCCCACTTTTATATAAATTATTTTATATAATAACTGTCCTAAGTCAGTAATGTTTATAACACTGCAGCATCCATTTTATAATTTTTAATCTCGATTACTCATATGTCCTTCATTGTGTGTTTTTCGAATGTTATTGTTTAGATGTTATCTCTTGTTTGTAGAGAATTAGCCGATATATATATATATATATATATATAAATATATTGCTTATATTTGGATGTGTAAAGCATTTATATTACTCTGTGTTATATTTATTTTATGTTAATATTGTAATATTCACAAGCAACGCTGTCCCTCACGTTATAATGGTGATTCAAAGGGAACTTGGCGAAATCTTGGCGATACAGCCAAGTTAGCATCGTTTTTGGCGACCAAGTTGGCGACTTGGTGACAAATTTGGCAACTTTGGAGACCATTTTGGTGCCGGCGTTCATGCTGGCAAGTTCGGGACCCTCTGGATTCTTCTAGAAATTAGTGGAGAAACCTACTAATTTCAAGACCTATGACGCAAGCTGATCTTTCTCGAATTATTCACTATGCCTATAAATAGAGAGATGTTTGCCGAAAGTTAATATGGTTTTGTGTGACCAGAGAGAGAGAGCGATTAGTCAATATTGTCTTGACCGTTGAAACAATTAGTGATTACTTCGGCTGTTAAACGAGCGATTGATTTTGAATAATCTTTCACATACTTGTATTTTAGGCACTGATATTGTTCCTGAGCACTGTAGAAGGTGTGAAGTCCTTCTGATATTATATTCTGCAAATTTTTCTGCTGAATCCTGTATTTAAAGGATTGGATTTTCGACAAGAAATTCTCATCGCTCTTAAAGAACTGTCTTGTTGATTTGTATAAAATCCTCGAACTCCGATCACCGTAACAATATATATATATATATAATCGTAAATATGTGTATTTCTTGTGAAACTTTTCATTATACACTGCAAAATACATATGAAATAAAATAATTATAATGCAGTTACAATATGGGTCACAATTACTCGAAGGCAGATATTTTCATTCCGTGTTCTCAAGGTCCCTAAGTCGATAAATATTTCAACGTGATTAATAATGCATTTTATTCACCATGGTACAACAAACGAGCATCAGAGTCAGCTTAGTAAGCAAAAACAGCAATGTCTAAATAAAATAATTCTTTTTATCCTTGATTTCAAATAGAATTTTTAATTTACTGAAGAAAAAAAAAATTCGAAACATATAAATTTTATCACAAATCCAATGTAAGTACGAATAGAATGAACTACAACGTAGCTGTCAACTGAATGTTGAGCTATTCACATTTCGCTCAGAGTCAGAGAGTCATTTGCGAAAAGAACACAATAATTATGAAGAAAAAAAAGAATAAAAAATGTAACCAAGTTTATAACAAGAACTTTTCGCTAATGACTTCTCTTCCTGAAACTAAAAACCCAGAATCCTTTAAAATTTGGGAGCAAGAGAACCGTTCCATAACTCTTTATTTGATCCCGGAACGAATCCCAAAAAATGAGTCTCTAGGGTTTTTCTAAAAGAAGATAGGGTTTTCTTTTCTTAAAAGAATGCGTGCATAATTAAGTGAAAGTTATTATCGATGCAACGGTCTTAAGCCAGTGGTAGTACAGCTTACAGAGCTGGGTTGTCGCATGGATGTTTTTTAACAATTGCCCCAAATGAAAGAATTCAAGCAAGATATTTGGAGGGGGATTGTAAATTGAAAGATTAACTGCATCAGCTCCACCCATTCAAAACGTCACACTAAATCTTAGTGCTTTCAGGTGGAAGATTTTTTCACGCTAAGGCTATTCAATTATGTAACGCTGGAATAGCCACGGACCGGGAATTCGAGAATCATGAACCAGAAAGCGCATTGTTAGAATAAACAAATTCGGACTGCTTTATGGAGTACAATACTCCTATCGAGAATCTGGCGGATTTTTTTTAATAAAAAGGAAAGAAAATGCGATGTAAGTCTTGCTCAGTGACCTGCAAAATATGCGTTTCGTCCGGGGTTTCGGACAATTATCTTGCGACTCGGGCTCAAAATCTTTTCAGTTATGAAATGTAATTGAGCTCTTCTGCACACGCGTCTTTTTTTGAAAAACGATTATCAATTTTCCTCTTCGATGAGGGAGTCATTTATCTTTTTCAATCGCGTTACAGAGCTTGATGTTCGTTTCTAAAATGGAAGTTTAGGATTGAAGACCAACTACTGCACAGGGGTGGGCTGCCATAAGCACATAGGCTGCTTCTCAACAAATTGTTAACACTAGATTGCCCAAAAAAAAGCTTTTTAATTTCAATTAGAAAAACAATTACATATACAATGCACAATTTCTTAGATTTTTTTTTAATATATTTTTTTCAAAGTGCAGTAAATTTTTTTATAGTTAATATTTACCAATAACTTACTATATGACTGTAAATAATATAAAAAATATTCAAAGTTAATTTTAAGCAAATTTCTCTACACATTAATCATTCTTTGACAATGCAGTCATTTTGACTGCTTTGGGGCAATATAGGTATATACTAAATTTCAGCCTTTCTTGTGTTAATAGTGATGTAAAGCTTTAATCTTACATAACTCTTTATTGCCTTGAGAATGTAGCATTGCAATGCCTCGACTTATGTACACTCCATTTTCATAAATTCGCAAATACTAAATTTCTGGTTTTTCTCTATTCTCATCCGAAACGCTAGGTTGAAATTTATTTTGTGATGAGATACTATCCCTTAGTCTGTGTTCTAGTAAATTTAACAAGACGAGATTGCCCTTTTCTACTTATTGAATATAAAACACACACACGCATACACAAATATATATATATTTACAGTCGGGGCTTGATTTAACGAATTCATCGGGACCAAACATTTTGTTCGTTAAAACGGAGTTATTCCTTACATCTGGGTTGAAACAAATTCAAATTTTTGCACTTATCTTTTTGAAATTCTGGAATAAGCAACTCACAAAAAATATCCATAGTTAGAAATTACACGCTTTTTATTCAACAGCTAAAAATACTATTAGTGGAATACTACATACCAGTTAATAGGAAATTTTAAAATACTGATTAATAAATGTATGATAATCTTTTTGATTCCTGATTCTAAAGAGTTCTTTTTTCGACTCTATGCAGAGAAGAAAATACTGCGTCATTTGAATCATGTTGTTTGAGGTATTTTTTTCAGTTTCTGAACTTTGCAAAGTATTAGAAAATGTAACAGTTTTGATTAGAATTTCATTATCATTTTCTGCATCAGAATCGCAATTTATTGGCTCCGACAAATCAACAATCAACCATAGGCAGTTCGTTATTAGATGTAACACAATCGTTGAAATCTGAAAATATCTCTTGCGTTGTGAAGTGGGATGAGATAAGAAAGGAGTTTCCAGTCCTATTTAAAACTCACACGAGAGGTTACACTCATGACTCATCTGCACCTATAAAGTCTAATAATGGTCTTGACTCTTTCCCGTCGAAATTTGCTACTTGCAAGAAAAATCCTTTTTCTGTTCCGGACAAAAAGGATCTCATTCGAAAAAAAATCCAATTTTTTTTAAAACAAACTAATAGAAAAGTCAACTGTTAAAACAATTCTTTAAATTGGAGCTTTATTCGTTAAATAAGGGTTTTGCCTTTATTTTAGTCAGAGAAAGAGAAAACTTCGTTAAATCACGAAATTTGTTAAATAAGGGCTCGTTAACCCTTAACTTCCCACTGTTGCATTTCTGCAACATATGATTAATTTTAATTTAACATACTCAATATTTTTTTAATTACCTACAAATCACTTATCTGAGAAAAAAAGATTACTGCAATGAAATACATGCTAATTTTATCACTAGACAGCACCACATTTTTTTTGAGAAATTACAACAATTATAAACATGTCTAAGGCCTCAAGAATTGTGTTTTGGATATAAAAAGAATCCATTATATTTTATACTTCCTCTTGTTTATTGACGAAATAAATTACCAGGTAAGAAATTTAAACATTTTATGTTTATTTAAAAGTAATTTTGATTTTCTATTGGAAAAAGTTTGAAAGAAATTTGATTTTAATTATATGTTGCAGGTCTGCAACATTGGTCTTTGGTTACCATTTTGGCATGCCTAAAAAGCGTATACTAACTCAAGATGAAATTGATAGATATATGAATAATTTGGACGAATTAAGTGAGGATAGTCTTGAATATTCTGATGATGATGCTGATTTTTTTACCTGATTGTGTGTCATCTATTGAAGATTCAGATAGCGACAGTGAAATTAGTGTTGGTTCACAAAATACAATTCAGAATATAAAAACATCCGATGATGATGATAATAAATTAAATAGAAATATTTCAGTCAAAGAACCTTTTTTAAATTTAACTTTTAAGAATAATAAAACATTATCAAGGAATATTTTATGGAAAAATCAAAACATTTCATTGAATGAAGAAATAATAAAATTCCTTGGAGATGACATGCTCCCAAGATAAATTATGGATTTGGACACTCCATATCAATTTTTTAAATATTTATGGACGGACAAGATCATAAGTAACATTTGTGAAGAGAGCAAACGATATGCTATCCAAAAGAATCCAAATAAGCCTTTGACTATATCAGAGAATGAAATAAATCAATATTTGGGTATTTTTATTTATGCATATCTAGTTCATCTTCCAAACTATAGAACATACTGGTCAGAAGAGCTTGGATTTGATCGAATGAAAGAAACAATGCCTCTTAAAAAATTTGAAACTATTAGACAGTATCTCCATTTTAATGATAATGATAAACATCTACCAAGATACCATCATCCTAACCATGATAGGCTACATAAAATTAGACCCCTTTATGATGAGCTAAATAAAAATTTTGCCAAAGTTCCTTTAGAAAGGCATCTATGGATCAATGAGCAAATATACTCAACTAAAGTAAGACATTATATGAAACAATACTTACCAATTAAGCCACATAAATGGGGATTTAAATTTTTTGTACTTTGTGGGATATCAGGTTTTTTACCTATAAATTAGAGATATATTCAGGCCAAGAAAATAATGAAAAGTATAGGCAGAAGGATGAACCAGATTTAGGTGCTAGTGCAAATGTCGTAATACGATTAGCAAGAACTGTAAGTCGTAATAAAAATTATAAACTCTATTTTGATAATTATTATACTTCTATTCCACTTTTAGCATACTTATCTAAAGAAGGGATATATTCTTTAGGAACTGTAAATAGGAACAGAATTCCTAATTCCAAAATTCCTACTGAAAAAGTTATCAATAAAATGAAACGAGGACATTCAATGGAATTTGTTGGGAGTTATAATGATGTAGAAATCTCTGTGACAGCGTGGAAAGACAATAAAACTGTAATCATGGCCTCAACATTTGCTGGTGAAAAGCCACTTGGAAAAGTAATGAGATATGACAAGAAAACTAAAAATCGCGTAGAAATTATTAGGCCTCATGTCATCGAAGAATATAACAAACATATGGGAGGTGTTGACTTACTCGATAGCATAATAGCTCGATACAAAATATTAATGAGAAGCAAGAAATGGTACATGAGAATTTTTTTTCATTTGTTAGATCCAGTTACCGTAAATGCATGGCTACTGTACAAGAGAGTGGAAACTGATAAGAAGTCTGAAAATAAAAAGAATCTAATGAATTTACAAAAATTCAAATCTGAAATTGCATCATGCTTATGCAAAATGGGGTACAATCAAAATGCTAAAAGAGGAAGACCTAGTAATATTTCAATAGAACAAATGTTTAAGACTAAAAGATGCAAAAGGACTGCCCAATCCATTCCATCTAAGGACATTCGTAGAGATGGTATAAATCATTGGCCAATATGGTCAGAAAAGCGAATACGGTGCAAGTTTCCAAACTGCAAGGGCTACACTCAAACTGAGTGCGAAAGGTGTAAAGTAGGACTTTGTTACAACAAAGTCAATAACTGCTTTAAAAATTTTCACTGTATGTAAGGCTAAGGCAATTTATAACAATGAATAATAAAATCCTCATATAAAAAGAAGTTTTGTAATTTACAGCACTACTGCACAATGTTGCACTTCTGCAACAAACAAATAAATGACTGAAATTCAATTTAAAACTGCTTATTTTTTTTTTCATATTTTTCCCTTTTATTATTACTTGAGAACTAGCTGATATAATTTTTTCATAGAAATTTAAAAAATTGCGAAGTTAAGGGTTAAATCGAGGTCCTACTGTTTATAATACATACAAGGGTTGTTAGTCAATGATTGATTGCTTGTTAACATCGCACGCAGAAGTAACACAAGGGTTATTGGAAGTTACACTTTGAAGGTACCCAACATTTATTGACGACGGAACTCTCGTGATCTTGAACCATGTCAAGAGACTAGGCCGACGCAGGAGCTGCCGCCCCCTTCTCCAAATTTCCACACTACGCCAACTTCATGAGGACTTACAACCTCAATATATTTAGCGTACATCTCAACACGGCGCTTCTTTAGTAGCTCCAGAATTCGAATCCACGATGACAGAATCAACGTCATCAGCGGGTTCACGACTACGACCAGTCCGCTACCGCGATCACACGATCTGGAAGAAAAAAATAAACCTTTTCCCAGAGTAAACAAAATTTCATGTTCACTATTCCCAAAAAGTTTTCAAATCTAAAAATTTTAATCTGAATTAAATTTAAAAAGCTTAATTTTTCAATAAAATCTGTATGGACTTGACTTACATTAAGATTCTAGGTTACTCCTATTATATATAAATAAATTTGGGTTATTAACGTATTGAAATTAATTTTTTACCATTTTAAATGTACATAAAAAATATCCACTGCTTATTTTTCTTACTATTAAATATAAGGATATAAGTCACTGTGTCATTCCAAGAATTCTGTGACATGTATTTTTATGTAATTCTAAATGAAAACCTTTATTATGTATTTTAGAAATACATTGAATTTTCAAAGCATACATTTATTCGAAAAGTAAATTTTATCTTTCAACATTATTTTTCCGAGTAAGTTGTTTCAATATTTTTAACACGCGAATACCTTCACGAAAAGAATTTCAGATCACAAGCTGGAGATAAATCTGAGTTGAGATAAAAAGTAATTGAATATATATTTTTAACACCTTTTTTTTTTATTGAAGTTTTATTTTTTTGTGTACAAGAAGTTCAAAAAATGTTTGTGTTAAAATTTTACCATTTTCTTACGCTTGATCAAGTTAAAAAATAAATCTGAATAACTAAGACGAGCATTTTCTTTTTTGTAGCAAAGAATATTTCAAACCCCTAGCAGATTTTTCTGCAATCTTTTGCATATATATGAGCCTGTTTAAAGATTGTTTTGTTTACTACCATAACTTACTTTATTTAAAAACTGCATATCTTACGATAAAAGATTTAACCCCGTCGAAAGAAAATTTTTTATTCCTCCAGTCCAAGATGACATATATAGAACTTTATTACATTTACCGTCTCTTTGATTTAAACTACACATTCAAAACTTTTGCTACGAATGTATTCTTTCTTGAATAAGATACGAATGTGCTCTATCTCCTATTTTTAAAGCTTTTATTGACTCTATATTTGTCTCACACGGTTTATTTTTATTTAGTAGCTGGCTGGGTGGCATAGCTGGTTTGTCGCTAACTTGGTAGGCCTTATGTTGTGGGTTTGACCACGACCCAAGTTGATAGATTTTTCTGATGCAGAAAATCGACAGCAGCCATGTAGCATGATTATGCGGCATGTAAAAGATTCCTTGAGTGAGTGTCTGTTTGGATGCTCTCGGCAAAATTAAAATCCTAACTACGATTTAGCATCGCCAATGCTCTGGTGCCTCCCTCTGGGAAGGAAACAGGTGTCAAAATTACTTGCAACGATTGGTATCCGCCTGTATGGTGCCGCACTAAAAAATAGATACCAGCTCCCGGGGTGTGAGTGAGTGAATAAATATTAACGTCACGCTGTTTAGCTACACGAGCGCTTTTGGCGAAGGACCACGTAATTTTTAACCAAGGTCCAGTGACGTGGACGACACCTGAGCTGTCACCCCTCTCCTAACTACCACACCACAAAAATAGGAAAATGTTTGAGCTCTCGACAGATTTAACGTGCATTGCTCCCCTACACGGTGGGTCTTTTGTGGCACTGGGTTCGAACTCATTACATGCCTGCCATAATCCGATACCTTGACCACTGGGTTACAGCAGCCCTCAGCTCCCGGGGAACGTACTAGGTCTGCAATGGTAAAACACCAATCTGCAGGCCCATTAGAAATTTTTAAAAAATTTTAAGTATTTTCTCTATTTTTGTTATGGTTCCGAACTCGTGAATGGAGTGTCTCTGGTTCGACTCCTAGTCCCACTGAAGACCCGCCGTGTAGAGAGGGCTGATGAACGTTAAATCGGTCGAGGCTCAGTGTCGTCCCGTCGGTTGGGTGTGATACTTAGGAGATGGAGTGCCAGCTCAGGTATCTTCCTCGTCACTTGACTGTGGTTCATGATTACGAGGTCGGTCACCAACAGCCCTCGTTTTGCCTACAGAGCAACATTAATATAACTGCTACTCATTCTCACTACTTTGGTCACTTTAGACATAATGTTATTCCCAACAATAAAAATATTTTTCACAACAAGAGTATTAATTATATTGTTCTGAAAAACGTTAATATTTGGCTGAAATATAATCTGTACCAATTAGAAGTGGTTCAACTATTTTGTTTAATCAGAACGAATATCAAAAATCCGAAAATGAGAAGCTAACGTGGAGCTAAAATTTAATAACGAGGGTATTGATTATATTCTGAGTAAAAATATTTATGTTTGATATTGTTTTTGAATCATAATCTGCTAAAAATGGAGCCAGTCCAGTTATTTCATTTGGTCAGACTCAATATCATATACTTGAAAATGAAGAACTAACGCGAAGCTAGCAATTACTTTAATAAGAAGATAATTAATTTTATTAGAATGTTTCAAGTTGGCAGATAAAAATTTAAGAAATGAATAGAATTAATATGAAAAGTGCCATCATTAGCTAATGGGCCAAGTGTGATAATTAATTTTATGTGAAACGTCCCAAAATTTTCATATATTCGAGTATTCTTTTACTAATCGGCATAAAATTATCAGAATTCAAAATATATCAAGTGTAATTTGTGTTTTTTATTAAAAACAAATATTTTATGACTTCAGTAATTATAGCATTAATATTTCTTCAAAAATATTCCATTTTAAGATATAAGTTTAGTTGCAATTAATAATGCAAGATATTTTGAGCAGTTTGTTTCTATCTGATTTAGAATCAATCTTAGCTATTCATTATAAAATTAAGATCAAAATTATTAAACTTAAATCATATGTATAATTGAATCAAAGCATTGAATGTTTCGAAAAAAGTTTTTGTCCCATTTTATGTATCAAATTAAAATTCCTCTCTTTAGTATTTTTTGAATTGAATTGATTCTTAAAATAATTTTGTCTCGAAAGTTGGTTGCCCTATGTCATTTAGTCCCTTTTGAGAATAACGTTAATACTATTTCCTTTTCTTTATTTCGTTTCTAATGGTTTCTCGTAAATCCGACAAATCCTTTTAATTTCTTAAAAGAAATGATTGAAGATCAGATAACTTTCCTAATTGAGGAAAATAGTTTAACTCTCTCGAGATAGAAAAGTTCCGTGAATTTTTGGGGAGAGAAATGATTATTCTCAAATTATATACGATTCAATTCCGAACTGGAAAAATTCGAAACCGGCAATCGTAAATGTTGAAAGATTTTAGTCTTGAATGTGTTGAAAGAGTTCGGTCTTTTGTGTGAGTACACGATTTCTCTTCATAAATGCAGCCCATAATGTATTTTCATTCGAAAAGATTTTAAATATAAAAGTATGCTAATTTTAATAAATTTAAAAAAATAATAAAACCGAATACTTATGCGCTGTTTTGAAAAGTTATTGAAAATTAAGGCTGTCTTCGGCTTAACGTTAAAGCAGTGCTTCTCAAACTTTCAATACTCGTGACCCAATATTCAACCATAATTTTCTCCGCGTCCTCCTCCGTACAATAACAATGTATTGAATTCAATAACACTATACTTTGATGCTAAGGCTACAATACGAGTTTCCCCTCTTAGGTGCCTCCGACGTATATAAACGTCTCGCTCAGTGAAAGTGTTAATTGCCCCAGATGTAAATATATGTCTTTCCGAAGTACGATCTTTTCTGTGCTCTGTTACCTATAAAATTATTCCGAAGCCTTTGGAATGCAATAAAAGGTCATTGAAAGTATTTGCGAAGGATTTTCTTATTTCAGAGGATTTGCTTATTTATTCCTTTTCTGGGGGGGGGGGGGGGGGGGGGGGGGGGGGGGGGGGACGGGCGGGGGGGGGGGGGGGGGGGGGGCGGCTACGTGGCATTGAGGAGTTAACATCGGCAATTAAGGGATTCAATATAAACTGAACAAATGATCAAGATAAGGGTTAATTTTTGTAATTAATTATATTTGTGACAAGCCCATGGGGCCACTGGTAATTATTAGACTTGTTCTTAACTTAGTATTGTTAAATCAGTTATAAAATACTTTGTGCAGTACTGATGCATTTGTAAATGTATTATATTAGTGTAGGTGTGTGTTTTATTTTTTATTATGTCAGAATGTATTTTGTGTGTTTACTTTCGGTAAATTAATAATTTTTTAAAATAATCTTTTGTTTTCGACTTTCCAATATGCTCGCGCCCCCCTCGTTGAATTATCATGCCCTCCTAGGGAGGTCTCCACAGTTTGAGAAACACTGCTTTAAAGAATAGGGCCCAGATTTGAAAGACTTTTTCGGATAAAAGAGCATTCGACAACATTTACACTATATTCTGGCTTCAATATCCTATAGAGAGCAGCATATTTCATCATAATACTGAGTTTTATCAGAGTTTACTTATTTTTTATGGTTTAAAATGTGTTTTAAATTTTTTCTCCCATACCGTAATGTGTTAAATGACATACCCATTTACATGTTTAAAGGCAAAATTAATTATTTATGAAATATTTTGAAATTTTAAAAGCGCTATATTATAAATACATGTATGAACTACAACTCTGGAAGGTTTCATGAAAATTAAAAAAAATTTCTGTCTGAAAATGGGCTTCGCGTTTTGTTCATGCTTTCGCACATTTGGAAAAAACAGCCTTAAAGAAAATGTGTGTGAGGTTTTAATAGATCTATACAAATAACAACATTTGCAAGTGAAATTTTTCAAACTTTATTTCTTGGGAAATTTGAAATGCATTATTCTAACGCGTAATTTCCAAATAATATTACTGTTCCCGGTTGAAGTCATGTAACACCGTATGAAGTTAGGGTTTCTTTCCAGGGCTCCCGGGAAATCGTAAGATTTCAGTACTTTTAGTATTCCCGGGAATTCCTGGGAATGAAATGGGGTTTAAATAATCAATGAGGTAGCTATTTTTGACTTGACTGTGGATTTAAATCTCGGATATAAACTTTAGCTGTGTCTGTTCTGTGGCAATTTGCAAACTTCCTAGACCAGTGATCCTCAACCTGCAACCCGCGGGCCGCATGTGCCTGAATGGACCATTCTGAGTGGCCTAATCATGGCCCGTTGTACTAACAAATTCAATTATTTAAGAAAAATGTATTAAAAATTTAGCGAGAAATTCTATCAATCAAGCAATCAAATCTACCAATTTTGCTATCGATGTCGTGCTAGTACGAATCGCGAGATAACTTTTTTTTTTTTTTTTTGTAATTGTAACGGTTAATGTTAACAAATAAAAGTAGAATAGTGACCATTTTATGGGGGAAACTAATTTTTAGTTAACCCTCATGTTTTCCAAGTGAAAAATATGTAAAGAATACATGTTGTCTCAAGACGATTGGGATTTTGTCTGTTTCGTAGAGAAAAATAAACATGAATCAACAACTTGTTTGATTTGTAGTAAAAATGCTACATTTAAAAAATATAACTTTGGTCGTCACTATATCACTATGCACAAATCTTTCAATTGTTCCTTTTTTCTTCTTTCTCTTTCTACCTTTTTTGAGGATCTCTTTCAAGACGAGATGAATTGGATTTCTTTAAAAATATATGCAACAGCAAAATATATTTTGGGGGGAGGGGGGAAGGCTTTTGGGACGATTGAGGAAAGAAAACCGAAATTACACCATAACAGGTTAAAAAATGCATCCCCTCCCCCTATTTTTGTGAGTTGAGTTTGATGGAGCTTAATATAGTTTTAAAATAAAATCCAAAATAAATAATTAATACTTTGATCAACTTCCCACTTTTTAAAAGTCCTTGGTCTTACAGAGTGAAATGTTTGTCATATGCATGTGGCCCGACGGAAAAAAAAGGTTGAGTACTGCTGTCCTAGACGGAGGAATTTTCATTACCCCAACAGTGGGGTAACAGTGAATCTCTGGAACGACAATTGCATTCCCGGGAATGGAAAAAACCGGAAAATCAGAAACATTTGTATGAAGTGATATATACGCCTCCTAGACTTATGACTAGCTGACAAAATAAATCACAAAAATAAATCTAAAAAAAGCAAGATTGGTAGGAAAACGATATTCACAATAAAGTATACAGATATATATAATAATCATGCATACCTAGATATAATTTTACAATTTTATGTAGAGTTTTTATTACACATTTATGTGTGTATGAAAATTTTTTTTGACTGATTGTGTATTAACCTCGCAGCTTGAAGCTATACGGCGGGTCTCTCTCTCTTCAGTGGTACCAGGATTCTATAAAAGTTGCGCCGTAACTAGTTCCCAACCCAGGGGTATAGCTACTGCCGTAACCGCCGTATTAATGATATGCCCCCCCCCTTCGAGTTTCAGGGGCCTCAACATGTGTAAGCAACATATGCTTAACTATCAAGGGGCTTCAAAAAAGGGCCCCCAAGAAATTTTGATACCGGGCCCACTCCGGACTTGCTACGTCAGTGTCGCGACCATGACAACTCGTCTACTGCGGCCTTGATTAACCGTAGGAATTATGAGAATACGATATCAGGGGTCGTATACACAGCTGTTTAAAGACTGAAAGATAACATTTGATTTTTATTTCATGGTAGAGATTATTGCATTGCTATAAAATTCAATATTCTAAGAAAATTATCATTTTTAAAAGCCTTATTTTTTTCATATAATAATATCAAGAATTGAGTCTGAATATGATCTAAATTTAAGTAAGACCTCTTGAATATTTTATTTATTTATTTTAAATAGTTAAGCAAAAATAGATTTTTTAAATGTAAGAAACTTGAATGAGTACACATAATAAACAACCGAAATAAATCAAAAAAAAAAAATATCAAATTAAGACTTTTTTTTTTTTTTTTTGCAAAATTTGTGTGGGATATGCATGATTTTTGTGGTAAATTCATAGACCTGTGTTTCCTTTTGACACCGCGTTAAAGGGAATAAAATATATCTAAAAACGTTCATAAATCATTACTACTGAACAATCCCGCCGACTTAAGTAGCATATATGTACTCAAAGTTCATAAATTTCGGTCTTTTTACGGTAAGTTTTCTAAACACAAAACCATTAATAAACAACATAGTATAGAGTATTGGTGTTACTAGGAAGGAAGAAGGCAATAAAAGAGTGTGAAAGGGCACGATGATTTATAACCAATAATATTTGGGAAACACGCGTTTGGCGATTTGCGGCAAGTGAATAATTACATGTTACTATGGTAACTCACCCCTTTGAGTACAATAAAAAGAGCTCAGATTTCTGGTAAAGATAATTTTAAAACTGCAGTTCCGGTTCTACTTCGGGAAATAACTTTGCTGTGTTACGAACTTTTGAGAAGGAAATTTCTTCAATGCAGATTTCATACAATTAAAGATATCTATGAAATAAATGGAATTTTTCAGAGAAAAAAAAATCTTAAAAAACTTTTAAATGTTGTTTGCATTATATATAAAGTGGGAGTACCGGAAATTATCAAACATTTTTAAAACTAACTTGAGGAACTTTTCAAATCAGAAAAAAGTGCTTAGGTTTCTTTAAACGCAGGTATTTTTTTCATCACAGTCAAGTTTCGTGTGTTTGTGACATGGCATGCATCAAAATCATACTTAATTTCTGCACACATATTTTAACTACTCTATTTCGTATGAGAGCTACTCCACAGTAGTTGTGCGCGTCCCCCGTTCACTACCCCGCCCCGCGCACCGTTCATGCATTGGCCAAACATTCTAGCGCTTTCACGATCATTTCAGCTAAGAAACTTTAATGAAAGTAAAGCTACTCTAAACGGAATATAAATTAATTGATGGATCAACTGTTTTTACTAACGTCACATTCTGAAGCCCCACATGATCTACTGGCGATAGACATCATAATGTTGAGCCACGGTCACTTGCTTTCTCCAAACTGCTGTGGCCGCAGTAGCCTAGTGGTTATGATCAAGAATTCGTGGCCGGAATGTCACGGCTTCCAGTCCATGTGCCACTGAAGACCCTCCGTGTAGAAGAAGCTGAAGCACATTAAATCTCTCGATGCTCAATGTCCTCTCGTTGATGTGGTGTAGTAGTAAGAAGAGGTAGGTGCTAGCTCAGGTTCTCGTCCTCGTCACTTGACCTATGTTCAAAATTACGAGGTCCGTCGCAAATAGACCTCGCGTTGCCTTATAGTGAGATGTTAATATAACTATCTCTCTTTAATGTGCTACCACGCCAAAGTGAGGAATTTGAGGCACGACATCAACTCCTCTACATGTAATGTCTTTAGCTTCACCATGACTCAAAGTCACGACTCGAAAGAAGTATGCGGAATGTAAAGGATGTATACTGAAAAATGTACCACATGTATAAAATAAATTGCTGTAGAAATTAGATCTGGGACTTTTTTCAAAACTGATTATTAATTTATTGGGTTTTTTTCTAATGTTTAAAGAACAGAATGCATTGTGTGTGTCTGAATAAATAAAATTGAAAGAATATATGAATTATATATAGATATGTAAACACACATTGAAACTTTATTAAATACACATTTCCAGTTTTTACATTTATAGTTACAAAATGAGAGAGAAAAAGCTTGCCCCTCATATTTTTAGAAAGCATTTTGTTCGTTCATAAATCTGCACTTTTAAAAGTCCTCACCATTGATGAATTTGCTTTCATAACCAACGTTTTCAAATACTGCAAAAAAGAAAAATGGAAAACACATTTGAAAATAAATTGAAATTAAAAAATTTACTTTATTGTATTAAATATAAAATAAATAAATAAATAAAATTGTGACAAATATCTTCCTTAATTCTTTGCATTCACGAGAATTAACTGAATCAAGTTCTCTTTAAGCGCTTTAAGGAAGTAAAGGCTGACTTCTTAAAATCGTTCAAGGAGCATTAAAAAGAAATTATTTATTCGTTTTTTAAAAAAAAAGAAAAATATACATTTTATTCTCTTAATAGGCATGATCAATTGCTAACTGGCCAAACTATGTACAAACGAGATAATGCGTGCTGAATCTTATTTTACGCGACCGGAATTTTCACACTCGAATATAAGCGATCGCCGTCTGCATTCGTGAGACTGACTGCGATCTGATTTTGTAAATTTAGATAAATATTATAAACACGTATTCTTTCATTTGCTGGACATCAGCATTTACAACGCATATGTTTTGTATAAAGCAGAATGGAGGTGAAAAAAGTTTAGATTTCAGGAGCTAATTAGTAGAAAGACATACAAAGTTATCATAGGGATACATATACAAAAAAAGTTGGGTAGATCAAAATCTTCTGGAATTCTAACATTAATGGAACGTTATTTTCCCAGTTTTGTTCTACTAACATAAAAAAAAAGAAAGAAGCTCCCACGAGATACTGCGCTGTGTGTTGAGTTAAAAGGGAGAGCAAAGGCAAAAGAAAAGTCATTATGCGTGTAATAATTACAATGTTGGGCTATGTCAGCGGTACTCATGCGACCCACCGAGCCTTTTTAAGTGGCCCGGTCGGGGTCAATTGCCCAGAGAAATTTACTTATTTAAGAACATTGTATTAAAAATTTGGTGGGAAATTCTTTGTCAAGAAATCAAATATAACAATTCTGCTTTTTGCTGTCGATGTCGTACGGGTACGAATCGATATTCTTTTTCTATTTGGAATGGTTATGGTTAGTGATAACAGAAAATAATGGAGTAGCAAAAATTTTATGGGTGAAACTTATTTTTAAATATCTGTCATATCTTACGAGCGAAAAATATTCGAAGAAAATATATCGTTAGAAGAAGACTGGGAGGTTGACTATTTTGTAGTGAAAAATAAACATGGATCAGTAATTGTTTGATTTGTCACAAAAGTGCTGTATTTAAAAAAAAATACCAATAAACAAGAATCTTTCAATGACACTTTTCCTCGAAGGCCTCTTTCAAGAGGTGATAAATAAACTTTCTTGAATAATCTTTGCAACAGCAACAAAATGTTTCATTAGGGGTAATAAATATAACAGCGGTAACACAAAGACATCCTATGAAGTTTGTTATATTATTGGTAATCATATGGAACCGTTAACTGAGATGCAGAAATTGTGAAGGAGTGTTTCTTAAATGCTTCTAATTTAGTGTTAGTGACAAAAATAAAAAATAATAATTAAAAAAAGCAAAACAGGAGTTATAATATTTTAATCAATTTTCCACACTTTAAATTTCCAATGTTATCTTGGTCCTAAAGTTTTTTCCCCCCCCCCCCCCTTCCACCATTTATCCTCATACTGCGGCCCGCGTGAAATTACCAACATATGTATGCGGCCCGCGTGAAATAGGTGAGATATGTATGTGGCCCAGCAGATAAAAAGGTTAAGTACCCCTGGGCTACGTGCTGCAACTTGCTTCCAACTACATCAGGCAAAAGAAAATTTTGAATTTTTTTTTTAAAATAAATATCGCTACTATTATTATTTCTGTTGAAAATGTATATATAAATATTTTTACTGATAAAAATATTTTCTTTTCGAAACAGCTATTTGAAAAGAAAGATAATAAAAGTCGATGTACCTGCAAGATGGCTATATTTGGTTCATAGCAATGTGAATCAAAATCCAAAATTTAAATACAAATTTTGATTGATTTTGTATTTTTTTATTTTTGGCCCAAACAAGGTTCTAAATGTGTTTTCTAGAATAGTTTTCTTTCACCTGTTTTTTTCAAAATAAATGTTCGTTAAGGGGTTAATTTATAACTCTGTTTTTTACAATTATCTTTTTAATATTTTCATTAAGATATTGAAATTATTTAAAACATCAAAGATCATGTTTTGAAAATATGTAACATAGTTTAATAGTATATTTTCCTGCTTTATTTTGGAATAAAAAAATAAAAATAATATTTCTTACTTTTCTTCACTAAAGAGTTATTAGTTGATAATCTAGGTTAAAAATCGGTTTTATTATGAAGCTTTGATTTCGTTTTAGGCTATATTCCCCAATTAGGTCACAAGATAGCACACGACTTCTTTTTTCGTGGCCTAAAAGCACTGAAAAGCGATCTCATATATTAATGAAAACTAAATTATGATTCAATATACGAATGACGCATCAATTTTTAAACTTCCTGATGAGTAAACCTTCACCCCATCTTCAATATTATACTCTTCCACAGCTTAAGATCGAACGCTTGTAAACCTTTTTGGTCAAATATATATTCAACCTGTTTCCACAAGCGAAACCACGCCGGAAAAATAGAATTCGTACGAATGAAAAATGGTTCTTAATAATAGGTTTTGAACTTTGCACCTCTGTTTTTGTAAGTAACATTCAATGCAGCGTGGCAAAAAGCGTGCGTAAGGCAAAGGGGGGAGAAATTACCTGACATTCATCCTTGTGGACTAATACATTTTAATGCATTGATCGCTATCTGTTACATTGTGTTTCTCCAAGGCAAGAAGGGTGGAAAGAGGGAAGAAGGAAGGGATGTTAACAGTTTTTAAGTTGTTTTAACGTCAACAACAAAAAGTTACATCATCACTTACGCATCTTCATGTGTCGATAAGCTGACTATAGCAAAAAAAGGAAGAAAGAAAACATTAACTTTTGGTAGGACAAAATGAACAGACAAGAGAATGGAAGTGATAAGCCATGATGTTCAGGAAGATTTTAACATTTATACTTTTCTTTCATGACATTTATATTGAGCGTTATCAAAATGCGTAGTAATAGCTTACGAAAATGTCTGAAGTGGTACAGATTTAGTTTGCATTAAAAGGTTGGGATATGAAAAATCAGTTAACAAACTTATGTTAAAAAATGAATAATTTTTGCAGTTTTGAAAACATTACATTTGTTTAGTTTTAGCTAGTAATGATACTGAAATATAATAACAATAAACAATAAAACTAGTTAATTATATGTAATCATTACTATCATACTAAATTTCGATACTTCTAATTTAACCCGGGAGAAGTCGCGCACACACTCAATGCTAACGTTAGAGGTCGCTCGGGGTGACCCAGTCACCCCAATATTTTTTATAATTATTTTTATTGTACACGATAAAAATCGTAATTGCAGTGAACAATTTAATTAATAGAAAGTATACTTATCTACTTTCAAGGACTTTTCAATTTTTCTTTGATAATTTGTGAAAAATCCTATTAAACTGAACTAAAATGTTTCAAATGTGTGTGACTTTCATATAGGGCACAAATCAGACACTTTTCGCTAATATTACAGGAATAATATTTGCAGGTAAAACTGTCATATTTTGTTCAAGTTATTGTAGTTTTATTGTTTTAGATGATAGACAAATATATGTTGAACTTATTCTTGCTTATGTCTTTTTGACATAGCGCTGTGTGTCTTGTGGTATACTTGTGACTTTATATCTTTTTTGATGGAATTTTTTAGGCAGCGCAAAATCTTCCATTCAACTCAAGCTCATACCTTTTCTCAAATTTACTTTCATTATCATGATTAATATCCATCATTTGATCAGGTTTTTCCCTTGCTTGATTAGTTTCTTTTTCCAAAGTTTCAACTTCGTCTAATAGGAATCACAGATGCTCCATTTCTTTTTTTATATTATGTTAATTTACATTTATTAACCATAATGAGTCGTGAAACACAGCAATCTAAACCATTACGTCGTTCAAGGAGAAAATGTAGCCTGTTCGTTGAAAATGTTTTGGAACAAATGTGGGCGCGCGGGGAACATGGTCACCCCCAAGTACCTTAAAATTGTAAAAAACTGATATCATTCTTAAAAGAGAGGAAAATATGTGACAAAGACTGTCACATAGAGGGATACTGACAAGGTCATTAGTAAAATACAAACAGTTTTCTCAGAATTCAAGATTTCGTGAGGCTGGGTTGAATCTATGCCCCGTGTGACCTCTCCCGGTCTAAATAATACGTAATATAGAAGGACAGCACAGATCAAAATCATATATACCTCTCTATAATATAACAAATAACAATATAATAATATATATATAGTACATTAATATATAATACATGGCCGACGTGGTTCTTGTGGAGGTGTGAGGCTCGAAGATCTGTCGGGTAGAGGGGTTGATACATGTTGAATCTGCCAGGGCTCAACATCCTACTGTAGAATGGGGTGTCATTCTCGTCACTTGACCGCCGTTCAAAATTACCAAGTATCATTAAGTTATTACCTTGTAATATTTCTCTTGCACAAGTCTTTCTTCGCCTTATATACTTTAAGGTATCCGACTACGTTCGGAACCATGATTTTAAAAAAGCGCGTAAATGGATACTTTTTATGATATTTAGTGTCACTTAGATTAGAATACATGTATACAATTGTTTTTAGGACATTTTGACAAAAAAAATTATTTAAATACAATATTTTGGCAAAAAATTAACTTAGAATAATCTTTCTTCAAAATGTTCTCCTTTTGTGTGAAAAATGCTTCTATTATAATAATATTTTACATTTATGTAGCTCAGACCTCTTTACTGAGGCTCAACTATAAGTTTTGAAAAATTCACATTATTTTCAGAGTTACAACGAATTGAAATAATTATTGGCGTTTTTTTCTTAAAATTGCTCCAATCTGTTGTAAAACATGGATAAGCCCACTTCTAAGTTATATATTTCAAAAATTCTAGTTGAGCCTCTGTGCAGAGGTCCGAGCTATATACAGGCAAAATATTATTATAATAGAAGCATTTTTCACAAAAGGAGAATATTTTGAAAATGGGTCATTCTATGTTCATTTTTTGTCAAAATATTGTATTTAAATAATTTATTATTGTAATAATATTCTTAAAACAATTTTATATACATTTTCTAATCTAAGTGACACTAAATATCATTACTATTATCCATTTATACTCTTTTGCAAAATCACGGTTCCGAACGTAGTCGGATACCTTAAACACAATGTTACTTATAAATATTCTTTTTTAATGCAATTGTTACATACACATCGATACTAATTAATAATCTTTCATCAAATATGTATCCTAAAACCTTCATTATGTCACATTTTTAGCAAGATTGATTTCATTTTTCAAGCAAGCCAAAGAAACAGCCACTATATTTTATGAATATTATATATAATAATATAGAATTTCATTTTAAGTTGTTCAATAAGTAAGAAACAAAATCTGTTTATTAACTCAAAAATGAGGGTTTTTTAATTAAGGTATCCGACTACGTTCGGGGCCTGAATTAAAAAAAGCGTATAAATGGATAATTTTCATGATATTAAGTGTCATTTGGATTATAACATATGTATAAATGTTCTAAGAATATTATTAGAATAAAAATTTATTTAAATGCAATATTTTGTCAAAAAATGAACTTAGAATTACATATTTTCAAAAAATTCTCCTTTGATGAAAAATATTTCTATAATAATCATAATATTTTACTTATATAAAGCAAAGATTTCCCCAGAGGGTCTGAACTAGGAATTTCGAAAAACTCACATTAATTTCAGAGTTACTATCAATTGAAATAATTATCGGTGTTTTTTTCCTTAAAATTTCTCCACTCTTTTGTATTAAAATATGGATAAATCCCCTTCTAAGTTATATATTTCAAAAATTTTATTTCAGACTCTGTACAGAGATTTGAGCTATTAGGCAAAATATTATTATTGTAGAAGCATTTTCCATAAAGGGAGAATGTTTTGAAAAATGGTAATTCTATGTTCATTTTTTGCCAAAATATTGTATTTAAATAATTTTTTACTGTAATAATATTCTTAAAACATTTTGATACTTGTATTCTAATGTAAGTAACTTTAAATATCATAAAAATTATCCATTTATAAGCTTTTTCAAAACAACAGTTCCAAATGTAGTCAAATACCTTAAATGAGCAAAAATATTCGGAACGATAATTTTTATAAATGTAACATAACTTCTCTTCATCTTCCAGTATATCTTCAGAAAGCAGAAAAACAGTGTTAAAAAAAGTCTCTAATTCTGAATTATTTTAATAATTAAAAAGGACTTGCAATATTTAGCATTACAAGAAATAGAATTTTGGAGATAAGTTATCCTTCAATTGATTTATAAAAGATGCAACTGATTTAGACATAAGTTCTGATCATAATTTTTTAATTAAGGAAATGAATAGTCATAAGGCTTTTCTTTTTGATATTTTCCTATTTTTATTTATTATATCTTTTTTCTAATTTTGTTGACCTTTTATATAAGACTTTCAAAAGCTTTTTTCCCCTTCATTCCCAAGCATCAATGCTGAGTGGCATTCAATTTTCTTCTTTAAGATCTGTATATATTCGAAAATCCTCGTGAGAATATTTTTATTACTCTAGTAAAGTTTTTCTATTATTATGAATGGTGTTTTTCTATTAATATTAAGGTAAAAATTTATTTACATGAGTTGCTTTAGAATTATTCTTGTGTTTTAAAATGTTGCAATGTGCTGTATGAGAATATCTTTAATGAATCTCTTTTCTGTCATTATTAATCTAAAAAATTACTTACATATAATTTATTTTTAAGGTATGTTTTGAAATTTTTGAAATCATCAATTTTTTCCCAAGATCTTTAAGAATTTATATTTTAGTAATGCTCCAAATCATTATATCTGAAACCTTATTACTAATAATTAATTATGATAAATTTAAAGTTAATTCCAATTTCAAAAATTTAGAAGAAATAACGTCTTTAAAGTAAACGTGATAAGTGGAATGCATACAAACATTTATAAAAAATTAGTTTCACAAGGTCATTCTTTATGATTAATCCTTAAAAAAAATACAAAAATGGATTGGTAAATGGGTATGTTTTTATAATCACGAGCACTGACATGTTTTCTTGTAATTAGTTTCCATGTAGATAAAAAGATCTACTTGGTGATCGATCACGGACGACACATCCGAAATAACTTATGTCCTACTCTGTCTTGCCTCATAAAGATCACGTAACAGGCTTCAATAACACATCCGAAATTCTGATATGAAATGAGCAATTATTCAAAAGGCCAAGGTCATATATCACACACTGACGAGTCGTATCTACCGCGCGTTTTTAAATTCCTCTTCTATGTCACACCCACAGATGGTTACATAAGGTTAAATGAATAATGGATATAAATTTCGGATCTTTGGATGTTACTGAAATATTAGTTTTGCAATAATTATGTACATAAGTCTGACATGTATTTCGATTTTAAAAAAATAACTTTAATTTCATTCTTGAGTTATTCTAATCGTAAACTTAAAGAGTCTGTCTTACGTACAGTGACTCAAAGTTTTTTCAAGCAAAACATATCAATCAGTTTGTTTCATTACACTAATAAGTTTAAAAGCATGTGGCCGAATGAAAGAGAATTTTATAACTTATTGGGATGAGTGAAAAGCAAAGACTGTTTTTTTCCGATTTCAAAAAACAACATTTAACTAGTACACAAACAGTAGCACATACACAGATAAGTTTCATGAGAAGAGTTCAAATTTTAAGAAAAACGTAGTGACGAGGAACAATCTTTGTGTTAAAAATTAGAATTGCGTTAATGTATTGGAGGATTTGAGCCCTTGATCTCCAACCTTGTGTATTTTTACAAACATTTCCTCGCTAATGAATTATAAAACAGTAATATGTACAAATTAAATATATAAATTGTGGTACGTATTAAATAATATACACAAAAAAAATGAATCTTGAACTAAACATTCAAACTTTTAAAATCCATTTTTATATAATTTCATGAACTTTCAATCAACACAATTTTGAACCATCGTTAAACTAAAATACGATATTTATTAGAAATAGGAATCAAGTGAATGTAAGGATAAAAATTTAGATGAAATAAAATAGAGGATACGATAATAATTGCGTATCTCTTTTAAATCATACCTAAGCTATGTGCAAGGGAAACTGCCATCTTTTATCTTACACAACTCAGTCAGATTTGGGAATGTCTTACCATGTACTAAAATGCTATCAAACTGAATATTTATGCAAGTTCTTTTTATCAGATGTCTTAAGAATTCTTGAGACTCTGAACCCTTGCGCAAAGTAAGCCCCACCTATGACCCATAAGAGTAGGCAGTATATAGCAGTGATCCCATCTACCGGATTGCGGACCGGTACCAATCCCTGGATCAAATGGCACCAGGCCAAACAGGCAATATTATATTATTTCCATTTTATTTACTATGGCATATTTCGCTCGGGTTTGCGTGACTTCCACGGAAATCACTTTGTATTTAATGTTAAATCACTTTATATTCAGTTTCAGTGAAATTGTATTTTATTCTGAAGACGTATTTATAAATACAATTAAATTAAAATTATTAAGTCAAAGCAATCTAAAGCAGGGGTACTCAACTTTTTTTTCTGCTGGGCCGCATACATATGTCAGCTATTTCAGGTGGGCCGCATACCTATGTTAGTTATTTCACGCGGGCCGCAACATGAAGATAAATGGGGGAGGTGGGGGGAGAATTGCTTTAAGACCAAGATATCATTGTAAATTTAAAATGTGGAAAATTGATCAAAATATTTTGACTCCTGTTTTGCTTTTTTTAATTATTATTTCTTATATTTTTTATTTTTGTCACTAACACTAAATTAGAAGCATTTAAGAAACACTCCATAATTTCTGCATCAGTAAACGGTTTCATATGATTAATAATAACATAACAAACTTCATTGGATATCTTTGTTACAGCTGTGATATTACCACTGACAAATCACTTTGTTGCTGTTGCAAAGATTATTCAAGAAAGCCTTTTTATCACCTATTGAAAGAGCTATTCGGGGAAAAGTGTCATTGAATGATTCCTGTTTATTGGTATTTTTTAAATACAGCACATCGTGACAAATCAAACAATTACTGATCCACGTTTGTTTTTCACTACAAAACAGTCAACATCCCAATCGTCTTGAAACGATATATTTTCTTCAACGATTTTTCGCTTGCAAGATATGAAAGATAGTTAAAAATTAGTCCCACCCATAAAATTGTCGCTATTCCACTGTTGTCTGTTATCACTAAACGTAACCGTTCCAACCCACAAGACACCGACAGTAAACAACAAAATCAATATATTTGATTTCTTGGCAAAGAATTTCCTACCAAATTTTTAATACACAATATTCTTAAATAAGTAAATTTCTCAGAGTAATGGGCCATGACCAGGCCATTTAAAATATTTCGGAGGTTGAGTATCGCTGATCTAAAGTATAAGCAATCAACGTCCCGTCCCCCCCCCCCCTCAGCGGGCCGCGCTAAAATTATTAAACGTTGACCGGGCCAGGTGATTAAAAGGTTGGGTAGCACTGGTATATATAGCATACGTTGTCAAATAGTTATACAAACGGTAACCTGAAACAAATAAATGCATAACTTATAATGTCTCAAAACGAGGCACAAATACCTGGTTCGAACAACTGTTGCTTTTCGACTAAATGAGTAATAGTGTATGGTGGTAGGTCATTGACACGGACAACGGTCACCACATAATAATGCAATCTTGTCACAATTCCCATTCTACATATTGTTTGAAATTCCCAGTTTTATTCGGATAATGGTCTTATTGATATTGAAAGCAAAACAAGACGAGGCCCTGAGCCCATTTGGACCATGCCTTAAGGCGCTCTTGATCAGATGGGTAGCCAGACGTCAGAGCCTGTCAGAAAAAAATACCAGTGCTCGAAAAATTATCCTACTAAAAATTCTAATTATCGAATGACCCAGGATAATGAAATGGCATAAAAATAATGCCGCATTATTAATATAGAAGAAAGTCAAATAAGAAATTAAAGTTTCTTTATTTTCTGTTTTATTTCAGCTTTTATTTCGAAAAAAAGCGATAAGAAAGATAACATTTTACAATTCTTGTAAAGGATTCTGTTATGATATCTATATATAATCCTATTTTATAAGTGAAAAAACCAGCGCTTACGACAGAAAATTGTCGTTAAAAACGTAGCAAAAAAGTGTTCCAGTTTTTTACATCTCTTTAAGCCTAGCACTTACGACCTTTAAAACTTTTCAGGAAGCTCAAAGAAACCATAAAAGTCACGCGGAAGTCAAACAGGATATTGCAGTTTCCCATTTTAAATTTAAAACAAGTAATATATAAAAAAAAATAATAATAAAGTCAATTCCTGCTTAGGTCAACAAAGAAAACTTTTATTTTAGTTACTTTTTATTAAATAATTACAATTGATATAAGTATGTATATACATATGACAGAATCTCAATATTAAGTGGCAAAATAGGAAGCGTTTTTCCTTTCTTTATATGGTTTTGGATTATTACTTTTGGTTATTAGTATTTATTCATTCAGAAATCACATTCTCAGAAATTTTGCCATCCCAGGTAGGATTGGAACCCACTACCTATGGATTAGAAGTCCAAAGCGCTATCCATTGCGCTACAGACACAACACGAGCGATTTTCCTTTTTATATATGGTGTTGGACTATTATTTGTGTGTGTGTTTGTTACTATTTATTCATTAATTAAGTTTAACTATTGAATTAATATTAATATATGATCTATTGTATATAATTTTATTAACGGTACTAAAAAATATATCTAACAGGAATATGATTAAAAGAAAATCTTTCACACACACATGGGTGTGATCATTTTTGCTCAGATTCTGTATAAAGACTAAATACCGAGTAATAACCAAATTTTAAATTAAATTTCGATTAAGAGGAAATAATATACAACTATAGTGAAATACATTTAATGCGAAAACGCTTACGACAAAATATCAGTCAGCACGGAGGAATACAACGATCCTGAGAAACTACTATACATTTTCATGCATTTTTTATCTCTTAATACGAAATCAAAATCGCTTAACATGAAAAGATTTCCTTTCTTGGCAGGAACAGAATATGGAAAGCACCAGACACTTAATGAAATTATTGAGAAAGTTTCTGCATTATTGAGCTGCCTTACTGTATCATCGGAAGAATTCATTGCAGTAGATAATGATAATGTATGTACAGTCCCAATTATATGGCAGACAAAGGCAATTTATAGTTTGTCCAAAGCTCAGAAAATATCATTGGTGCAGATTCCGACGACGAAAATGAAATGAATAATGTAGCTCTAGTTCTCATATTATCCGAAATGAGGAACATCATGAAAAGTATGCACATTCTAATGGAGAAATGAATAACAAAATGGACGACATCGAACATTTTGTTGGAAATTTGATGCTAAAAAAGACAATGCAAGGAAAAATATCAGATTATTTTCCAAAAACTCAATAAATATATTTTTTTTTTTCAAAAAACTTGAAAATTCTGTTTTAAATGTAATTAAATTCTTTTGAATATTTTTATTTCGTTGATTTTTATTAAATACATGTATATATATTCCCGGGGTGGCAAGGTCGACTCAGCCTTCCATCCCTACTGCAGTGGTTCGATAAATGAGTACCAAACTTGCTTGGGGCCTTAACACTGGGGTTCTGGCTTCAGACTGACCACCTGATCGGGACATCTGCTCATGCACCTTAGAGCCCAATGGTCACGTATACTGGGATGGGCACAGTAATCCCTGGCCCTCATGGGCTGTTGCGCCACTGAGTTTGAGTTTACATGTATATATATATGTAAATTTCTATGTACATCACATATCTATGTAAATGTACTCCAATAAACTTAATTTAATCTTAACTATAAAACTGCACGAGGGCTATTGGAGACGGCATCGTAATTTTGAACCACGGTCAAGTAATGAGGACACTGGCGTAGCTAGCTCTGAGGAAGCCCTGTATCAAAATTCCTTCTAGGCCCTTTTTTTAGATAAGGGAACCCTCTTAGTAGGACTGTAGTTACACATGCTGGGGCCCCTGTAGCTTGGGGGCCTCGTATCATTGATGCGGCGGTAGCTACGCCCCTGAATGGGGATGACGCTAGAGCTGGCACCCCTCTCTCCTAATTTCCACACCACACCAACCGGTTGGTATTTGAGCATCGACGGATTTAACGTGCTTCGACCTCTCTACGCGACGGGTCTTCAAGAAAACTAGGCTCGAATCTGTTACCTTGACCTCTAGGCTACCGTGGCCACTTAATTGTAAAGGAGAGAGACGTACCCTTCCCACTTTTTTTGAAAAGATGCAAGTGTATTCAATTATTAAGTTTTCTGATATGTATGTTAACTTTTCCGGTTTTTAAAAATGTCGAGAATGATGCCGGTAAACAGATTCACATAAGATAGAGAAACCAGGGAGTTTATACGGAATCAAGTTGTTTCATTTTTTTAGTCTTTGCATGATATGCTTGAAGCATTAAGACTCAAAGAGGTCTAGGAATTGATTAAAAGAATAATTAAATAAAAAACACTTATGCTCAATATAAATATAACACTTTTCGAAATTTAAGTGGTAATGGATTGTAGAAAACATGCCGAATATTCATTGACATACTGTTATCATTTTTTACGTTGAATACTTTAAACAGTTGCTACTAGATTAATTTTTATCAATGATATAAGTACTACTATAGAAGGTCGTTCGTAATTTATGGAAACGATTTTGATTGTTATCTTTTATCTATAAATGCAGCATTTTTTATGACGATTGGCTTCTACCTGATAGCCATGATTCTTGTCAATAGCTCTAACTCGAATTTTCCATGAAAGTAAACTTTTTTTTAGTATTGTCATGCCAACTTCACTTCATTTCTCTTGAATTGTTTTCCTAAGTGTTCTTGGATGTCGTTTTCCTGAGACTCGTTTTAATAAACCAAAGGCACAGAAGTCCAATGAAACAATGTCAGGTGATTTTATAGGTATTTCATCAAATAGGAAATTTGATCTTTTATTCCTGTTTCTTATTCTTTTTTTGCTAAATAAGGGACAGTTGACTTAGACGTGACAAGAAGCTTTACCCGTTTGAAGCTCAACTTTATCAATGTCCTTTCCATATAAGACTGGAATTTCTTCAAAAATTGGCTCTAAAATATTCTGCCGATCGTAGAGGGAACTCATTTCGGCTTTATTGAGACTTTTTTTATTTTTAATTTGTTATTGTAATAAAATCTTGCGACTATCATGTGAATCCCTTTGGGAATTTTTCTGTACACTGACGAGACCATTTCGTACGGTTATTCTCGTCAGTTGAGCAATAGAAAATTGATCTTCTTTTATTACAGTAATTTAAATATACCCATGCCTCATCGAGTGTTACCACAAATTTCCATTTTTCAGCAGCTAGGTGTTTTTCATATAATTTTCTGCAATTTGGTTTTCTTTCAGCAATATGTTTTCGCAAAAGCATATGAACTTAATGTGTTTAAACCCCCTTTTTTTAACTTTAAATCTTTATGAATGATTTTACTTACAGTGCTCGCGCGAAGTCCTTTCTAGTTTCCATGCAATGAATCTTTGAGTTTGTGGATTTTCTTTTAGGATCTAAGACCATTTCCTTGATAGTTGCCTACATTTAAGCAGTCTTAGGAGGAGGTTTCGAGGTCATGTTTTCCTTTTTACTTTCAGCTAGACATTTCTTACCTTTCAAATTGAATATATTATAAATACCTTTATTTGAAATACAATAAATGAGATTTTTACATAGCTTTATAATTTGTTGATACGAATATTTCTCCTCGGAAAGCGCAGTTACGTAACCTTCGAGGCATCTATCAACTTTAGGAGCCATTTTCAAAGCAAATCTTTTATTTTATATTCCAATTAAAACAAAACATTCGCAGATGATTATTCTGAAGTTGCTGAAGTTTCATCTCAAAATGCATACGAGAAAATTAATTACAAAATCATTTCCATTCACGGCGAACGACCGTAAGTATTTCTTAATAATACTTAGCACATTTAAATTACCGCTGCCTTGCCTAATGTTCTAACGTTTTGGTTTTTTTTTATATCTACCTTGTTCAAAAAATAACTTCTTGTTTTTTTTATATCTATCTTGTTGTTAGAAATTCATCAAGCATTAAGTTTCATTTTATTTTTAAAATGACGAACATTAACACCTAAATCATTAGTTCACAAGCTGTCGAATACTTTTTAACAATATTCTCTCAACTATCACACTCTCTTACTCAAGCATTAAGTAAAAACTAGTTAATGAAATACTTAGAAAATAAAAAAATAAAAAATAAATTATTAGGTAAATGTATTCCCAAACCAAATATTGTTTGACATTATGTATTTAGTAATATAAGTCAAAAATGTTAAAAATAAATAATACACTGCTTTCATTTTCTGCTTCCATCGTTCCAGTCCAGTTTCTTAATAACACATCACACTGATAATAATACATCCACAACAGTAAAAAATATTCTGATTATGTTCTTATTTTTATTTTCGTAACGTTAATTCTTTTTCATAAGATTTGAAAGTGCTAATTAGAGAAAAACCATAGTTATTATATTGTATTTTTATTGTATTTAATCTAAAAATGATTTCCCTCTTTGCGCAATCACTCGATATAATTAATTATTCCACACTTCCAAACCTTTTTTTAACCGACTTTGAGGCATCTAATCTCGTCGGATTAGAAATTATTTACTTTTAAATTTCCTCATTTTAAAGGATTATGAACCGAACGAGAATAGTTTTTCCTCCAGGAATGGAATTTTGAGCCATTGAAAAGGCAATGCACATACTCATCATTAAAATAAACAAGCGCAATTATACGCCTTTCGTTTTTTTCAAATTCAAATTGTCATCAAAGAGAGAGATGTTGATTCTCATTTAACGAGATGAGAAAGCGCTCATTTCCAGCGATTATAAAGACTGTAAAAGAGTCTTAAAATGTGTTGGCTGTTGGGACTCTGAGGCTCTAAAGGGTCATAAGCAGAGCCATTTGAATGTTTCTTTAAATGCTAAAATCGTTAGGGAAATCGTGCTAAAGCACTCGTTAATACTTCCTCACACATTCGGATTCAATTACAAAATATTACATGCAAGACTTGTTGGCACTCTACATTTAGAAAAAGGTAACGATACATGACATATCTAACGCCCGAAGTGTTAATATAGATATCTTGTTGTAGGGTTCATTTTGCCTCTGGATCAAAACATAAGAACTGTATCATTAGATTAAATAATCGATGGACTTAATGGCTTTTCAGTTGGACGATGCATTTTTCTAATTGGTGGAAGAGGATCATTAGTTAGTGTTCGCGTACAAATTCGATGCACATTTTCAATCAAGTGTATGGCTTCAGTATTAATGAAAGTTCAGCAAATAGTTTTTCTTCGATATGGTTATTCGCAGAACCTATAATCAAAAGGCTCTTATTATAGATTCGTTCTCTTCAGAATGAAAAATGAGGGGAGTATGGGAAAGAAGAATGGAAATTTTCACTGATGGAATTTTTTTCCCCGGAAATATTCACAGGTTTTCTTTTGATTTTAAAATTTCAACTTTAGACTTGCCGTTAGGATGAATTGGATTGATTGAAAATTATTTTGTTATTACAATCGTCTGTATTATTAAGATTTAAAAAATTCGTGTCTTAGTATGGTGTGGCATTTTATCAGGGGAATAAATACGTTACTGTAAGCCAGTGCTTCTCAATCTTTCAATGTTTGCGACCCAATTTTCAATCATAATTTTCATCACCCCCCTCCCCCATAAAAAAACAATGTATTGAATGCAATAATAACGTATTTTGAAGCTAAAGCTACAATATAACCTTAATTATGAACTGTACAAATTATCAAAACCATGGAACTATTTGAAACCATTGAAAATCATTTAGCCATGTTGGCAAAGAAGTTTAAAAAGTGTTTTCTTGCCGACCACAATTTGATAGCAAGTTACGAGTGGGTTAGGGATCTGTTCCAGAATAGCTCTGAATAGAATGTCAATTTCTAATTTTAAACCTTCCTTTGAGAACCTTTGCTCTGCAAGACAAGTCCATGGGAGTAATTAGTAATTATTAAACTTCTTAATTTAGTAATAATAAATTAATTATCAAATACATTGTGCAGTACTGATACATTTATGAACATATTATATCAGGGTAAATGTGTATTTTTTTATGTCAGAATGTATATATTTTATTTTGCTTCCTTTCAGTTCATTAATTGTTTTTTAAATAATCTTTTATTTTTGACTTTTCGATATGCTCGCGCCCCTCACGTAGGGTTTATCACGCCCCCAAGGGGGGGGGGTGCGCCCCACAGTTTGAGGATCGCTACTGTAAATATTAAGGGAACATTCTAAAAGATGTTTATTCTTGTATAGGATGATATACTATTTATATACTAGTCGTTTGCATTGGATGTTGCTTAGAAGCATTCAAAGTCACTGAAGGGTCATTTAATCACACCATTTGAATAATGGAAATAAAGACATAAAAAGATTTTAATACAGGAGATGCCCCATAACACACAGTAGATACATTCCGTATTACACAAATACTTGACTTTTAAACCCTTAAGTGGTTAACTTTTTTTGCCCAAAATGCTCCAAAAAAAGGGATATTTTACTTGGATACTTAGAACGTAATAAAATCACATCTGTCCATGATTTTTCTACTGTGTTATACGAACTCGTCTTACATGAACCCATGTTATGAGAGGATCTACACGATTAAAGTGATTTACACTTCTATTTTTGACAAAAAACAAAAAAAACTTTCTTATGTTACTAAAGTTATGTTCTAAAAGACACATTTTTTTGTTCCGAAAGTTTGACACAATTTCGATTTAAAATGCTCCAAAAAAAGGGATATTTTTTTATAGCGCATAATTAATAAAAAAAAATTATAACAGAATGCGAAAATGGAAGAATTTAATTTTAATTTTTAACATTAAAGCTTTTACACTATTTTTTATTTTATAATTGTAGAACATTAAAAAACCCTATAAGTGCTTGCTTTATATAAGTACACTCTATATGCAATGAAGAATGTTTCATACATCTTAAAAGAATTTCTCTCCCACTTACAAAAAGATTTCATGTCCGTACCTCTTTTTCAAACGGTTGAGGATTTTGTGTGTATGTGCATGTTTTTATACACACACAATTTGAAGCATGGCGTCATACTAAATCTTACACTGCAATGGGGACCGAGGGTTTTGGGATTATCTTTCCATTTTCATTTCTTCTCAAGCAACAAATTCCACATTGCCTTGCCAATCCCTGTTCTTTATCAAATATTTTCGAGAATCTAAATCCCTGCCTTCAAAGAGAAATTCCCACCTTCACCTCAAAGAAAATCCCGAATGAGAAGTATTTCAGTACCATGGACAAACTGCATCTCTTAAAAACACCAGCACTATAAGAATTAAAAATATGTGCAAATCAAAAATAGAAAGAAGAAAATATCAGTGTCCGTAGAGCGTACGGGCAAACCGGTCGTAGCCAGTTTTCGGTAGTCTATACGGTGTACGGACTAACCAGTGAAAGGGTTAACTATGATTAATTGATAGTATATATATATATACCAGAGAGAGATAAAAAATGTGTATTTTCTTTTCTAGATGAAATCGGGTTAAATTCCGCCAAGATTTATTTTAGTATAAAAAACTGCATTCTCTCTCAAATTTAAGTTGAAGAAAATAAATCATGCGATATAAAAGTTTTTTTCGGACACGTTTAATGTGTATCACTACAAGAAACAAACTGACATGATCACGTCTAAAAATGAGGTTTCCCGAAATTTCAGAAGCATAATGACGTTTAGTGTTACCTGTCAAAAGTTATATTAATTATTGGAGCTAAAACGTAATAAAATCACAACATCCGTCCATGATTTTTCCACTGTGTTATACGAATTCGTCTTACATGAACTCATGTTATGAGAGGATCTACTGTATACGATTAAAACGATTTACATTTCAATTTTTGACAAAAAGAACAAAAAAAAACCTTGCTTATGTTATTAAAGTTATGTTCTAAGAGACAGATTTTTTTTGTTCCAAAAGCTTGACACAATTTCTATTTAAATATATAACATAGAATACAGTCATTTTTTTTAAATACAAATCTGAAACTATTCTAAATTATTTTCTATAACATAATAATTCTGAATTTTATTTAAAAAAAACCAAGTCCGGTAAAATCATTTAAACTAAACTAAACTCAGTGGCGCAACAGCCCATGGAGGGTCAAGGTCTACTGTGTCTATATAAGTATACGTGACCATTGGGCGCTGAGGTGCATGAGCACATGTCCCGATCAGGAGGTCAGTCTGAAGCGAAACCCCCAGTGTTTAGTCCCCAAGCAAGCTTGGTAGTCGTTTATCGACCCATTGAGGAATGAAAGGCTGAGTCGACCTTGCCCAGCCCTAGGACAGAACCCCAGACCTGTGGTGTGGAAGCGCGATATACTACCACTCGGTCACTGGGTCTCACAATGATTTACAAAGGGAATTAATCCGTCGTAAAATGTGATTTTTATTATTTTTCAGTAATAATACGCGTTCAAATAATTACAAATAAAAAAAAAATGTTTTTAAAGAATAATCGAGGGTCTACAAAAATTGAATTATATAAGTTTAATAAAGGATAAATTTAAATATTCAGATCTAACAACAATTGAAAAATTTTAGTAAACATAACTTTTTGATGTTTAATTTGTGCATATCTTTAAAAGTTTGGTCTGATTACTTGAAAAAACCAATTACAAAGCGTAACGCTTAAGAAATTTAAAACCCACTAATAAATTGTTGTGTTTCTGAAGAAAACATTGTGCAAATTTCAGCTTTTGTACTCAAAATTCATCATAAAACTCTTCTTCTGCACTAATTACAACTTTACAAAAATTAAAAATTTTATTAAAATATACACATATATTTCTAAAAATTAGGTAAGATGCATTTTAAGAATTATGTACGACCAACCTTAAGAAAATTAGCATATTACTGGCTAAAACTAACATTAATAAGTATTTCATAAAAGCATTACTTGCGAAACAGAGGTGCGCGTGATTTTGTTATCCCCGACTTATTCGAAGATGGATTGTAGTAAAGAGTTGACTGAGCTTTTTTTTAAAAAAGTGCGTTAAAAATTTGTTTTGTTTTATAAGAGCACTAGTAAACAGGTAAAAGAAATAGCTAAGTTCCGAATTTGCCGTTCACAATACCATTATTAGAAAAAAATAATTCAACCAAAAGAAAACGAGCTGGAAGAAAAAGGATTTTGATAGGACAATAAGATCAAGAATTTTTTTCAACTATCAACAAAAAAAGGTATTCAGATTCATGAAACTTGGAAACTTTTCAGTAAAACACTTCACATGTCATAGTTTGAAACAGTCTTAGATAAAATACTAAAGCAAAATTTGTCAAAATGAAGAAAACACTAAAATTATTGAAACATCAGCGAGAAGAGAGACTGAAATGGGCTATACAAAGATGCCATGTCACTTGGAACCACGATGGGAAATAAATTATAATTTCTGATGAAATTAAGTTTAATATTGATGGTGCTGAAGGCTGCGAATGGCTTGAGGAAGGAACCTAAAGAATGCGTCAGTTCACAAATGGGAGAAGAATCATTTTTGGTTTGGGAATCCTTTAGTCATGATCACAGTGGCGCACACAAGGGGGAGTCCTGATTCCCCCCCAAAGCCCTTGAATTTTTTTTCCGATTGATTATAATTCTAAGTATATAGTACGTAAAATTTAATTAAGTATTTGTTATTAATGATTAATTTTATTAATTAATTCTAATTATTTATTCAATAATTAGTTTTTTACTGTGTTTTGTTCGCGAAAATCGACAAAATCAAAAGGAGCATGATACAAGAATGTGAACTTTCGATCTCGGACCCCCCCTGAAAAATTCCTGAATGCGCTACTGGTCATGATGGGTTACGCCATTTACAATGACTTCCGACACACGGATCGAGCTCAATATCAAGCTCTACTAGATGATGCTTTGAAACCATTTGTGGGAAATTATTAGGTGGTACTAACTGGATGTTTCAGCAGTACAATGTTTACAGAAACCCTAACAGAAATGATTTAAAACAAAAAAGTTAATGTTTTGATATGGCCAGTAATAAGTCCAGACTTGAACCCTTTGTAAACCTTTGGGTACATTATATCTCAAAATTCTTGCTAAAAATAAGCAGTTTTCAGCCGCCGATGAACAGGAAATAGCCAGGTAAAAAAGGAACATTTTAGAAATTAAACTACCGGCTGGGTGGCGTAGTTGGTTTGTCGCTGGTCTTCTGTACCCAAATCGGTGGATTTTCTTGATGCAGAAAATCGACAGAGGTCATGTCGTATGACTATACGGCATGAAAAAGATCCCTTGAGTGTGTCTGTTTGGCTTGGATGCTCTCGGCAAAATTAAATTCCTAAGTTCAAATTTCGCATCGACAGAGCTCAGGTGCCTCCCTCTGGGGAAGAAACTGGATGTCAAAATTATTTGCGGTAATTGGTATCGCCTAAATGGTGCCGCACTAAAAAGTAATACCAGCTCCTGGGGAATGTTCTAGGTCTGCAAAGGTAGAACTATCAATAAGCAGCCCCACATTACAGAAAAAAAAATTAGACTTAACC
>BMAV01011635.1:136369-147012 GCA_019973955.1 Trichonephila inaurata madagascariensis | reverse complement strand
CCCCCCCCCCCCGCGCGCTCTTGGAAAAATTCCTGTGTGCAGCATTCTTTGAGGTTATTAGGAAAAATAGAAGAGACCAATATCATAAATTTTTAGATGTATTTAATTTGTTAACAGTTTATTTTTTATTTATTTCTGAAATTGTTTGTCAACTTAATCATTTATTACATTATTCAAAAGTACTGAAAACTAATTATAATAAATTGTTATAATGTCACATTTTCACAAATTTGAAATATAATTAGAACCATTTTTCATGTCATAATTTTCAAAGTTAAAGCATTCTTTTAATTATTTAACAGACTAATTAGGATTCCATGCAGTAAAGAGATTCATGTCAATTAAATACGACTGCTACACATCTGAAGCCATCTTGTTGCTTCTTTTAATACTCAGTTATGGACGCTTATATTTCTTAACTTTTTGAAACCTAGGAAAAAAGAAGAATATTATGCTTAATTAAGAGGAGTTTTCATTCCAATATATCAAACAGGTACTACTGCTAAGAAATTTTTTTTAACATTGTAATTTTACATAAAAATATGTACAATACAAAAATAAGTAGATTTACAGCACAGTTCAAGTAGGTCCTCAAGGTAAAATAGTTTTAACTTAAATTGCATGGAAATTTTTTATTCAAGTTATTTTAACATTTTTGGTATTGTTTTTGATAATATATTGTTTATTTCTATAGCAGAGATTTAGTCATTTCATTATAACTAAAAAATGAGTCAGAAGCATTCAAAAACTTATTGAATAAGCGTTGTAAAAGATGTCACGTCACGCCTCCAGTTCTAGAATCAAATTATACGAGAACCGTTCTAGTTTGTTTATAACTTCCTTCCCTTAACTGTTCTAATTCCTTAATTCTAAGCTCAATTTGTATTCTGTTTAGTTAAAATTGGCGTCTCTAGGTCACACTTGGTCTTCTCTACCCACACTCGTAACCATGGCAGCGCCCCACCGGAAAGAACTTGAGACATTGATTTCCTTTTTACCACTTAGTTCTTTAAAATGTTTGAGGGAGTAAACATATAAATGTTTTGTCTAAGCTTACTTGGTGAAAAACACGAGTTTCTGTCACTTCAAAACACAAAACATCACAGTATCGAATGACAGACAGTAGGAAGGGAAAGTTCCTTCAGAGGCATAATAAAGACGAAAAAAAAATTTTTTTAGTTATAAAATGTGTGTATTCATTCCCATTATATGTTACATTATAATTCAATACAAAAAATTTCTCAACATGTATAGTGTTGTAATTCTTACTAAACGCAATAAATAAGTTATAATTAATATCGAATAAAATCGCAAAAAATACCCAAATATCTTAGTTTATATATAAGAAACTTCAGATAAAATTTTATTATTTGTGAATAAATGTTAACTTGAAAACTTGATGATATTTTTAATAAAGAACATAGAAAACTATTTGTAGACTTTGCGACTTTTAAAATGCAACACCAAGAAGACATGTCATAAAAGTTTTGCAAGTTTCAGAGTAGACGCACCTCATTGGGTACGGCAAAGGATGTCAACGCAGCTCTCTTTTTCCTGCACACGTTGAGTAAACTATAAGTGAAGGAATCCGCTGACTAGGAAAAGTCCATGAGATTATTTCTGAGAAGGAAATCATTGTGGACATTTCTTCTAGTCTTAGAGAATACGTATAATAGCAAAGAATGCCAGACCATTGACAATGGAGATAGTTCCAGTAAAAAGACAATTTTACAGGGATATGGCGATTGCTCTAAGAAGGGCAGGTTGGTCCAAACGTCAAGTCTCAGCTGACACAAACAGACGTGTCCACGGCTGTGGCAAAAATAATTGAAATCTATAATTAGAGTGTGACAATTTTGATGGGTGCCAGTGGGGCCAGAGCAGCATCAGCGTGAGTAGATCGACGCATCCACAGAAAAGCAGTAAAGGCAGATCAAGTTCTTTCTGCTTCCATTTTCCAACATGTGCAAAATATCCTTGATGTTCTTATGTCGGCTAGAAATATATTGTCCGAAATATTTCCCTTGCGAACAAACCCCGCCAATATTGTTTGTTAGTGATCTATATGTGCAGTTAATTAAAATGGCACTAACTAGGCGACTTCGTTTGCAATGATGCCGGGTTACAGTGATGTAGACAACAAAATGGCACAGGATCGTGATCAGGATTTCAGATAAGTCACATTTCTATTTATCTCATGACAGTCGTCTTGTATTGGTAGAGTACCAGTGTGGTTTCAGGACCATTCAAATCGCATCTGTAAAATTCCCTAGCTTGCGACCCTCGTCATGGTTTGGGACGCCATCACAAACAATAGCAAGCCCTTTCTTGTTCATATTCAAGGCACTGTGATGGCCAACGATACTTGGATGATGTGCTGCTGGAAGTGCAGACCTCATCATTGGGGGTGGGGGAAGAAAGGAGTGTCTAGTACTCTTTACCAGAAAGATAGTGCTGGACCCACATCAGTCGACGTGTTCCTCCAGAAGTACAAATGCTTCACTGGCCAATATTCGCCCCTGATCTCTCAGGAACGGAATACGGATATTATTAGACACCACTTGCATGCCTTTCCAATGCCGCTTTCAGAAGACGAACTGTGACAAATGATTGGCAGGAAATGGAGAGCCATCCATCAGAACGTTATCCGTACTTTTATTGATTCTGTACTTAAATGTGTAACTTCTTGTTTCGTCGTTCGTTGTGGATTCATAACTTAGTAAACTAGCATTGTTATCACTCGATATTACGAGTATCATTTCAAAATAAACATCACATTGTTCATTGCTGCCTATCCCTGTCGAGTTTCTGGTCACTCTTTGGAGTTGCATTTTCTATCACGAAGTGCATATTAAAAATATAATTAATGCTACTGTAGAATTTATCGCATACAATAACAAGAATTGAACTGCAATTTATATTTAGTCCTCATAGAAATTTCGTGAATTGATTTTCCTCAACCAGCTTCGTGTAATTGCAAAGGTTTCATTAATGTGTGATTAAGAATCGTTGTGTTTAAAAGATACGCGCTAGGGATGAATTTGAACTCGGCATCTATTTTCCAATTCAACAAGACGATATACAAAGATTTTTGAGACCAGAATCTTTTTAATACGTTGCAGTTCCCATTGTTACCCACGAAGGTCGATACTGAAATCAAAATTGGCTTGTGGCACTCGATCTAGTAATCTAAGATCATTAATGCATCCTCTTGTCACAAAAATTGAGAACTCTCTAAAAATTTGAACAATGCTTAACGCTTGTGAAAATGTTGGCTCTGATTACATTTGTTCATTTTTCTAGGCACATTAAAAGGTATAAAAAAGAATACGTTAATAAAAACGTTGGCGTTATGGATATGCAAACTTATTACACAACAGAAGTGTCAAGCTCGCGGGCTGCATTTTGACGCTCGCCCGTAATCAGCATATAATAATATATAAGCAAAATAGCAAAATTTCTCTTGAAATAGGAAAAATAGTAGCAAGTGTCAGGATGTAAATATTAAATTGTTCTTGTTTTTGTATACATGTTTATTATAATGTATTATTTGAAATAAACTTATGTCTCTATGAATATCGATTTTTTTTTTTGACCCACTTAAGTTAAACTTTGTTTGTTTGGCCCAAGTTGGCCTTTGAGTTTGACATCCTTGTTGTAGAATCTGAACCGTTTGTGGTATATGCTCGCAAAAGTCATTTTTTTTTTCTGATGCTACTTGCTGTTACTGCTGCTCTATTTGAGTCAAACTGAAATACGAAATAGAATCTATAATATTTGCAATGATTTCTTGGAGAAAAATTAATCGTAATATAAATAATTATCAAAAAAGTGTTATGATTTTTTTAATCCATTACATACATGCGAAAATTCGTTAAAAAACTTATAAGAACAGAGCACTTACAAGAACAAAAACATATTTGAATATTTAGCAGTGAATGTGTGTGTGTCCATTTTACTACGGTAAAAAAGAACAGAATTTTTATACGTATATTGTTATAAATTCCGTCTAAAAGTTATATGAATGCTATAAATTTATTATCAATGTTAAAATATTTATTATACATTTTTGATAATTTTGCATATTTAAATCGTGAATAATTTAAATTAACACGTACAATAGTTAGTTTTATTAGATCGTGTATTAAATAATTTAATTGAATGTGAAAAACTAATGTATTACTATATTAATGTTGAATATTATTATGGATTTAATCTACTTTGAAATACAAATTTCGAGTCATATATTTATTCCTTTTTTAAATATCGTAAATTTTAATATATGAATAAAATAAGAGAAATCAACTGAGAAAATATTTTGTAACCAAAAAAAATACTGAATCATACAAATAAAATACACAATGACGTTGAGCTTCAGTTCGTAAATTTTGAACAACTTATCAAGGAAATTATATTACTCTCTTTACATGCCTCTCTCTATTAGAAATTTAATATAGGTGAAATTGTAAGCACAGCTCAACATTTCTATCAGAATCAATAGCACAAACTGTGCAGATCTAGATGCAGGAGTTAGTGTTACAGTTCATTTTCTGCTGTACTTACATTTCATTCCGCTTGGCTCGAAAATTTTGCAGAAGTTTCACAAATTCCGTTACCTAAATCTATTACATTTTGCAGTATAATTTCCATTATAAAATGTTCAATTGCTGTACTGATGTATATTATTTCAGTTCTCGGGAATCTTTTGATATTTTTAAGTGTACTTTTTCCAAGTTTGAAGCCTTTATTTTTTCCTTTTTTGTGTAGAATTTGTGAAATAATTAATAAAAATTACTTTAAAATGTTAATCAACATGTGGTTACATTTCTACTCATTGTAAATACCTAATTATTGTGTTATGATGTATTTATAGTGAAGCCACATTGTTCTTCTTCAAATAACAGCTCATAATCGTTAAGACATTCTTCTTTCGTTTCCAATCATAGAACCTATAAAGAAAAACAACAATATCAATGGTTCGAATTTATAGAGAAAAATAAATTAGAACAAAAAATTCAATTCTTGTGCAGGTTTAGCTAAATGAGCACGCACACAATGCAATGCAATAATGGTGATTTGTTACAAATACAATTTAATATTTTGAATTCTTAATACGAAATGCGAACTTATATTTTCAATTCTTACCACTTATTCTTTTATAACTAAAAGCTTCATAAAATAGAAATATATTCTCATTTCGTACTTTACTGATAATAATAGTGTGTTACAGGGTATTATTTTTCTTTATTTATAAAGTAAAAAATACAGTCTATATCCCCTCCCATCATTATAGAAGAATCCCTCTCCTAAATCCAGCGCATCGAAGAATTTAATTCAAATCTCAGTTATTGGAAAGTGGTAGATACAGCTAAAGAATGTGTGTAACTTTGAGGAACTTCCGCTACTTTTTTTTTGTGCATTTCAAAAAGCAATTTCAAAAATCGATAAATATGTTGGAGTTTGACATGTAACGCTTGTGAAGCAGAAACGAGCAAGCGAAAACCGATAATCACTCGATCTACCATCCTCATACTACCAAACAAATACATAAATCAATAAAAAAAAATGCTTAAATAAAAACAAAAGTCTTCATGTCAGGCACCGATCAAAGAAAAGCTTCACTTTTTTTTTTAAAATTTATATAAAAATTCATGTATATCTTAGAATTTAGCAAATGTGTATTCTTAAATACATTATGCTAAACAAAACACTCTTCATTTGCCAGTTTCAAGTAATTAAGTAAAAGGCTTTCGAACTGTAATGGATTTAGAGAGAAGCTTATGAAGCACCTCCAAAATAAGCACCTTAAAAATGTAAATTTAAGTGGGTATTTTTCTCCCTTATAATCTTACGACGATCCATTAAAATTTAATAAGAAAAAAGAAAGCTTTCTTGAGAATTTTTCCTCACAGATCTACAACTCCTCTAAAATATCTCAGTTTTTAGAAAAAAGTGAATACACATAAAATCATATTTTAGTTTTCGAAAACTCTTTTAAAAACGACACATTTTAATATTCACATAATAAAGTAATTAAACATGATAGCTCTGTATAGATAGGTATTAATATGTTAAGAACGCTTTGATACTATACTCACTCTCAGAGGTGTGCTGCAATCCTTACTGTTGGTCTATCTGTCCCTCCAACACCCAACTTCTGGCTTCATTTCGTACAGCATTAGCATAGATTTCTTGGAAGGATATTTCTTAAAAATAATGGTGCCTTACAAATATTAATTTATAAGGGACAGTTTTTCCTGTGTTTAACTCCCAGATATGTTTGACTAACTTCAAATTTCTTCGAAAAAACTAGCTGAAGCTTTTTTCCTTTTATTCAAAATAATAGTAATTCTAGTATTTAAATAGTCTTCACATTCTCCGTTAGTATAATACTTACAAGTGTCTCTACTATTGTACATTTGCATGTGTAGCGCAACTCTAATCACTTGCAAGCAGCGGTGTAGTTAGGTATCCAAAGACCCTGGTGCTAAGAAAAATGAGGGTCCTATCTTGGTTGGATTTTATCTAGCAAAAAAGTAAAAATATTTGAATATTTTAAATTTACAAAGCCACGATTTTTATTTTCTACTTACTCTTTCTTGGCATTGTTGTGCACTTAAACGCACCACTGGGTTTCATCCCAAATTTCAGTTTTATAATTTACGCAATACATTCCGTATGTGCTTGAGTACTTACTGACGTTAAAAAGGAGAAACGTAATGCTATGGTACAAAACGTAGTTGAGCTATTTATTTGGGAGGATTGAACTCACCAACCATAGGGCTTAGAGCTATAAAAGATAGCTATAAAAGAGATAGACAGGAAATGATACAAAAAATATGCATGGACAAAAAAATACATTACAATTTTATTATAATTATTTTAAAAAATCACACTTTCACAAAAGAGCCGAAGAGGGGGGAACAAAATTACATCAGTATTGCAGATACGAGAAGATTGCGAAACATTGAATCAGGAAACTAGCTTATTATGAATCATATTGTGTTATTAAAAAAATAGAATGTAACTAGAAAGGAATTGCCTATATTGTGTAGGTTTTTAAGATGTAATGATAAGTATGGTAAGATTTTTCATGGAGCTTTCAAGTAACAATTTAAAGAAAAATGAAAAAAATTGAAAAGAAATAAACTTTTCTATATAAGTTTAGCAACACTAAACAAACCACGGAAAGAATTAAGGGGAATTCCCTACAGGTTCAAAATTCAGCTGAGTTGCCATGATTACAGTTATGTTGCAATTTTTTATATTCGTTTCTTAAATTTGGGAGAAATTATCAGAAGTTCGGCTTCCTTGGTGGTCAGGGGCCGAGGGCCCTCCTGAACTTGAGGGTCTCGGTGTACGGCACCACCACTTAAACATATACTACGCCACTGCTTGCAAGTCTTATCTAGTTGTGCGCATGTTGCAAATTTCACACCGATTAGATGCTTCCTCACAAAAATTGTATTTGGGTTGGCCGGTAATATATGTTTCATGTAATCAGAATGGAAGTATAAAATGCAAAACATAAAATTTTCCTTAATTTTCACCTTAAAAATCAGTTTAAGAAAATTATAGCTCCCTTCTTATTTCCATTTCACTTTTGGAACGAACCAATTAATGACAAACGGGAAATGAGAGTTTTAAAGCTTTGACATCGACGTATATATCCCCGCCAACAAACTATTTTAAACGAAGTAGTAAATTGGCTATTACAAAGATACTGGTCAGAATACATATATGTATGCACGGCTTTTCTTCTCTTTTCCCCAAAAATATGGAAATAACTCCCTCCCTCCTCCACTCGAACAAAATATTTCTCTTTTGCTGGTACTACAGCCATTCATTTGGCATTCATCCCCAAAGATAGTTGACAGTATTTGAGCAGAAACTGAAGGAAACTTTAATTTTAATATGAAACCTTTTTTCTTTATTTTTAATGCTAACGTTTCAAAATTTCAGTTTAATTTTAGTAAAATTTAGTTTAAGATTACAAGTAACTACTTTCTGTTTATATTCTTATATCGTACTAGAAAAGTTGGTTTCAGAGTATTCATTCAAATAATATTGCTTTTTTTGCGCTAGTATGAAGCCACACTCATGTTTAAGGCACATTTCTTGAAACTAAAAATACATTTCTTGAAACCAAAAATGCATTTCTTGATACTAAAAATACATTTCTCTTAAAAAATCACTTATCTGCATAAAAGCAATAAATCTCAAATGAGGAGATCAGTTAAGGAACATACCCTTCCTTTTTTTCCGATCATTATCAAGAACCTTGTATACAGTAGATCAAAAGCAATCAATTGAATGATAGCCTATTTCACAACCAGCCCAAGCCCTTCCACCCTGTATCATTTTACTCCTGACATTCAAACCCAGAAAATAGTCTTTGAATTCTCCGAACCTGAAAGGCGATAATCGAATTCAACAAATGATCAATTGATTAGAGGAAGAGTCACATCACTCTTCAATGCCGCCATTGGTTATGATAACCAAAACTAAGTAATAATGAAAGGCTTCTTTCTCCTTTCTGATTGATTTATTGGCACTAAATGCCACCTAGAGAAGTCAAAAAGCATTTAACACTCTCAATGACTGCTAACAAATCAATGCTATTTAGGTGTTAGGGGCGAAATCGAAAGGAGGCAACAGTTATTTGCGTCTAAAATCGGCGTAATATATTTTAATCACTCCGCCGGAAAGATTATTTGACAGAAGAATTATTGTGGGTTCAAGAGACCGTGGAAATCACTTGCATATTAAGTAGGCGAAATGGCTCATGGGTGGAAGGGCGTTCAACTTTTATTCGTAGAGATTCGATGAGAAATTCAGAAAAGTAGCTTAGGAATCGGAATGGATGCTAAAATTAATACAAAATATCGTCTCTTAACTAAAATTGCCAAGTAACATTTTTTTTGTCGGATATATATCAGACATTTTTTAATTTTTTTCTTAAGATTAGTTTGTTGTTAGGGACGTCTTAAGACTTCTTGAGGCCCTGGGATCCTACACAAATATATATAGGTCCCACTGATAACTCTTAAAAGTAGACAGCACATAGCATACGTTATAACTCGAAACAAATAAATATGCTTGACTTACAATAGCTTAAACCGGCTCGCTCGACTGCCATCTTTTGACTAAATGAGTAAAGATAGTGTATAGTGGTAGGCTTAGGCCTGTACGTGGGCAGCGGTCATCACATGTAGTCAGTTGACATATCGTCCGAAATTCCCAGTTTTTCGGAAAATACAACCAGAAATAACATTTGACCGCTAAAATTATTTGAATCATGATTTTATTAAGGCTCAGTCGAGAACGAGACGAGACGAGACGAGACGAGACGAGACGAGACGAGACGAGACCTTCATTGCGGACAAGGCCCTGGGCCATCTGTTGTAAAATGTTCAAAATTTTAAAATTTATAGTAGTTTTTAATAGTTTCAACAGTGGTATTTAATTTGCACTGCACGGCATTCGTCAAGTAAGAACAATGCATAAGAAGTAGGAAAAATTTTGTACTGTAACGACTGCGCAGTGTTACGACCCACACCACCCCTCTATACATGTCTAGTTTGATAGATTAGAGTAGATGGCTCGCTTGTGGGTTGGAGACAGAGCACGTGGCTTTGGGGTCATTGTCCATTGTTTGGCCTCTGGTCTGCGACGCCAATAAGTCTGTAGTCATAATAGACAAGGCAGAGTCCCATCGTGTGACAATTGATAGGGCCTGTCTGACTTAGGAGACTGACGCCTCAGAGGACGTGGGAAGTAGCTTCAAAGAGAGAATGATGACGTGGTGGAAAGAGACCAGATGTTCGGACGGGCCTTTTGTCACCGGTGCGTTCGAGAAGGACCAGAGAGAGTCATTGTTAGGTCCACGCCAGTAGGGCGTGTGCAGACTTTTGTGGGCCTGCCAATGAGAAATGACGAGGCGATGAATCTTAAAAAATTAACTATTCAATCATTAATTAATGTATAATTTATAAAAATTTATGAATTCAACACTTGAACCCAAAACAAATTTATTTAAATAATACTGGCTAGTTCATAGTTAACATTTTAAAGTCAAAAACTCTTCTATTTTCCTTTTTTTAAAATGTAGATTCTACCTTTTGGCAAAATTTGCTGTACATTCATTTTGATGCTTTATTTCCAATGAATTCATGCAAAGATTCATAAGTTTTACACACCTGTTCGTTTTTACACTTTTTGCACTTCCATCCAAAAAAGTGGCCGCGGTAGCCGAGTGGTATAGGTATCGGATCGTGGCTGGCTTTGTCACGAGTTCGAGTCTAGTACCACTAAAGACCCGCCGTGTAGGGCCAGCGATGCACGTTAAATCTGTCGACAGCTGAAACGTCCTCCCGTTGGTGTGGTACGGTAGTTAGGAGAGGGGGGTGCCAGCTCAGGTGTCATCCACGTCACTTGACCATGGTTCAAAATTACGTTGTTCGTCGCCAAAAGCCCTCGTGTAGCTGAACAGTACGACGTTAATATTCACTCACTCACTCCATCCAAAAAAAAAAAAAAAAAAATTCAAAAGCATATTATTAACGTCAAAACAGAGAATTATTTTCTTAGCCTAATTTTAAGGGTAAAAGAAATTAAAATATACTTAGGGGATTAATGAATGT
>BMAV01011635.1:90049-131369 GCA_019973955.1 Trichonephila inaurata madagascariensis | reverse complement strand
CTAATCATCTCTCATATATAGCCATCTTATTTAGTAAATAATGTAAAATAAAACAAAAGTCTGTTCACTTGAACAACACAATATCATTACTGTTTGGCATTCTAATTCCCAAATGAGTTTTCATTCTTTATCAGAACATCACAAACATAAAAAAAGAAGGGGAATAATAAATCCTTTTTTTGAAATGATAAAAGATTGAAATAAAAAAAAGTGATTCAAATGCTACTTTAAAAGAAATACACGGTGTAGTTCAAAACATCTGATTAAGATAGAAATTCCTTCAAAGCAAGCAAACACTTTCAATACTTATTTTAAAAAGTGAGCAATAATATTTATACCTATTTTTGTTTTTTTCCTAATTACTCCTTTTACATATTTATTGTTATGAAAAGTAGGATGTGCCCTTTCTCAGGTGTAGTACTCTTCATTTGACCGTAGCGGAAAATTTCGATGTGGAAAAGAGTCAACTTACAACTGAAAAACAACTGAATGGATTTTAATGAAACTTCACAATAATATAGCTTATACATCAGAATAACACCTGTTAGGCTATAATTTATAAAGATATGTCCACAATATAACGTGAAGTATCCACAATATAACGATAATTGTCAAGTAAATAGGAAAAAATTCTGCCATCTGCAAAAAAGCCCGCGACAGCATACATTTGCCTCCGAAAGTCTGCGTAAAGCGATCAACTTTCATATTCATGCAAAAATCACCAATTAAATGAAGTCTTTCTGAATCAATACTATTTTTGATTGATTCCTCTAACATCTTAAATTCAAATAGTATCAAAAACATCATCTGAATAATACATAAAATAATACAAATATTTGTAACTTGAGAACGACACAAATCGATTGCGCCAAAAGCTTATGTACACTGAAAAAACTTTATAACAATGAATTTTAATTAAAGCTTACTACCTTTTAGGGTATGCCCTTCCTTTCATAATGTCTTTCAATCTATTTGGGATGGATTTAACTAGTTAAATTGTCTCATCTGTGTTTATTTTGTGTGTGTGTGTTCCATTCTTCTACTATAAGAGATTTGAGCATTTCCTTGGATGTTATTACGTTCTCCCTGATTATTCACTCTAGTAAATCCCCCAAATGCTACATTGTGCTTAATTCTGGGGACTAGGTTGACTTTCGGAATTGGTTTGGGACAGGTCAGAACAGCCATGGCTTCACGATGACTTCCCAATGTGAGCCATTTGCTTGGTACTTTTGTCCTGCTGAAAATAAATATCATCACTCACCGCAAGTTTTTCGGCATATGCCCTGATATTTTACTTCAGTAAGTTAAAGTAACCAACTTCGTACATTGTTGACTCAGTAAATTCCAGATTACCAACCGAAGCGCTTCCAATGCACCCGCAAACATCATGCCTCCTCCTTCATGTTTGATTCTCTTTCTTAAGATCTGTCCAGGAATTTTTGTAGGCATATTTTCGTGCTTTGTGATGCTTATAATTACAAAAGTTACTTTCAATTGAATATATTATATTTTTCTAAAAAATATGTGTCCTATTTAGGTGTTTTTTTGGCAAAGGTCATTCTCTCAGCTCTGTTCATTCGAAAGATGAATGGCTTCTTGAGTGCAACTCGGGCATGACAGTCATCTTTTTTAAGTTTTTCTTCGAATTTTAATTAAAGTCACACTTTTTTGCAATATCTCAGCAACAATTTTAGCTATTTGTGAAGCTAATAGTCTTGGATTTATTTTTATAGAGCGTATTACAAAGCAAGATTCTCGAGGTGACACTGCAGACGGGTGGCCTGATCTTGGCTTGGACGTCAAAATTTTAGTTGATTTGTAGTTTATGATCACTTTTTGAATCAATGAATGTCACGTATTAACAGTTTCATCAATTGTTTTAAAATTTCCCCCTTTTTGAAGATCTATGATGATTTTTCTTTCCATAATGAATGAATGATTGAATATTAACGTCGCACTGTTCAGCTACACGAGGGCTTTTGGCGACGGACCACGTAATTTTGAACCATGGTCAAGTGACGTGGACGAGACCTGAGCTGGCACCCCCTCTCCTAACTACCACACCAATTTCTTTCCATAATATATCGATCTCTATTCTGTTGCCTGTCATGAAACCACAAAAGCTTTCAAATCTCAAATCCTAAATAAATCGTAAAAGAAGCTTATAATTACTTAAAAACACGATTTAGTGCAATTATTTTGCAATAAAAGGTCTTTAAAAGCTCTATTTTGTAAGTGTACGCATTTTGGCGCGGATAGTTTGTGATTATTTGGAGGTCATTCTTGTTTTTATTTCTTAAGGTGAATTTTGTTGATGGAAATTTTGAAGAATTGCTGACTAGTATTTTGATTTTCTAAAGCGAGATTTTTATAGTAATTGTAATATAAACACGTAAGATGATTGCCTGTACGCAGACTTTCGGAGGCAAGTGTATATCTATCTTTTATGTGTGAAGCAAAACTTTGCAGGCGGAGTGTGACGCTGATTACAATTTTAACATAAAATAAATACAACAAAAAGTAATATTAACGTATTACACTTCCAGAAATAAATTATTTATACTATTTTAAGCGTTCATTACACAAAATTTGTAACAATGCTTTACTTTTGCTGAGCAGAGATCAGCTTAGGAAGGTGTTTTCAAAAATCGACCCACAAGAGAGTTACGGGGAGTTACAGATTTAAAAAAAAAAAATTCTTTTTATCAGCTATTAGATTTACAGATTTTTTATTCAGCTGAGATATGGTAAAAGCATTTTTTTTTGTTTAATTTGCAATTCACGTAAAATTAACTCATTAAAAACTTCTTCATCCTTCAATCTGTATTGCTTAATTTTTCAATTCACCCGTGCGAAGAACAGCTAGTATTTCATAAAGCTCATATATTTATCATGTTACTATACAAAAAATTAATGATGCCTTAAAATCTGTAAATATACGAGAAATAAAACAAAAACCGTTAAAGATATCTATCAACTTTAATCACGTGCATTTTGTTATTGAAAAGGAACGAACTCTAGGAAGTCTTACCCTCATTAGGTCCTCTTTCATGGTAAGTAAACAGTTTGGAAAAATACTTATTTTTAGAGCGAAGATTTAGCCAATTAGGGTTATTTGTAAGTGTAAACGTTATCATTCTAGGATAGAAAATCGCTGAAACTTAAGTTCTCACTGAATAGAAAATTTAGATTCGCTTTTTCGACATCAGTAGTCATGTAAGAAGTGTTATAGAACACTTTTGCTCATTATAATTGTTGACGTCTTGATTTCTGGTTTAACCTCAAAAATAAGTTTTCGTTGAAAACAAAAGAGTTGTTTTTCATCTAAAAGATTCATCGATTAATGTAGAAAAACAGTATCACATATATATTGCAACAGAAGTGTTGCTTTTAAACTTTGTTATAATAGCAAGTCGATATTAACTACTAAAATTCTGAGAAGTCTACCTGATAACGACTAAGTACATAATCAAAACATTTTGAAATTTTCTTTAAGAATAGTTTTTTTTATGTTAACATTAAACTGTAGTGATGTCTTTTAGCACGGTTACGATTATCTAGTATGCACCTCTTAATGATATTTAATCGTATTTTCGTGTATATTTGGGATATAATAGTACACAAGTTCTTTAAGGTATCCGACTACTTTCGGCAACTTTTTTGGGGTTCCTAGATATATTTAGTACAATTTAAGAAAAATATGTTAAAACTAAAAAGGAAAAAGAAATTATTATTACTAAAAGGGGAAAAAATTGGTAAAAATTTACAAACAAATGCAAAAAGTTTATGAACAAATTTTCAATTTTGATGTGTTGCTTTGATATTCATTTTTGAAATGACCTTCAGGGTAAGTGATATTTTAATTTTTACAAAAACTTGAGCACTTTTTCTTAGCTATTATATGAAATTGCTTAAAAAAAGCGAATATATTCACATAAGGGACTGTAAATTTTGTAATAAAACAGTGATTGATAAATCTGAAGGTTAAAACACTTCTACTATTACACTGAACATACCCAAAAATTTCAGTTAATTATTCTTAAAACATTTGAGCAATCGTTGTCCCCGTTTGAGCATTTTCAAAAAAACACATTTCTAGTAAAACGCATTTTAAAATATTACATCTTGTTTAAAGTAATGGCATCTGCTTTAACTAAAACACTTGTAGTTTTTGTTCTAGAGAATGGAAAATAAAAATCTTGGTATTTTTATAAAGCTAATAAGACGGCCTATAAAATAAAATCATAAAAATAATTGTCAATTTTTGGCAAAATTCACAATTTTAGGGTAGTTTCAGGTACCCTTAACAGCTCTACCTTTTTTGATGTTAAATCTCTTAAAAACAATAGTGAAAATTTAAAACGAATCAGAAATAACAAATTAAATATATTTGCTTATAAAAACTTAATTTAAAAATTCTGCTATTAATTTTTTCTGTGATAATTTTTTAGAAATCAGAAGCAATTTTTCAAGGTACTGAAAATGAAATAATTATACTTTTTCAAGACATATATAAGTCTACTAAGTATTCATATTTTCTATAACATTGAAGCGGCTAAATGAGGTTTATTGAATGAGGAGAGGAAGATATTCAAAATCTCTTTCTTAGAAAATTTATAACCAACATTTCTTCCAACACTGTGAAAATATTACAAAATAAACTGTAAGTCTTGATATTAAGGAATTTCAAATGTTAATATTTTCATATTCAGATGCATATTATTTATTTGTAATTTCTACAAAAAGATATCTTTATTCAAAAAGAATTAACAAATAAAAGCTAAATCTAGAAAATGCAACTCATTCAAATATTTAATAAAAGAAATTTCATGTGAAGATAAACCACAATTTCATAAATACTTTCTTAAAACTACATGGAAATCTAAGATTTTCATAAATGCCGACTTCTATTTATTTAATTAATTACATTAAGTGCTCTGAAACCCTGATTAACTTCTAAATTCCACTTAGTTTTCCCTTGCCTTCTCCAATTTCTTTTCTTGCCTTTGTTTACGCATAGGAAACCTTCTAAATTATCCTAATAGAAGACTAAATAATTATCCAATCTGCGCCTTCAAATTAAAACCGCAATCTCATTTAAAGCGCTTGATTAATATAATCAACCCATCCTAAACTCATCTTCTCTTACATAACGTGACTTTCCATTCTAACCATTACCACCATAATTACCAACCAACTGCACCAGAAAGATTTCTTACTTCCCGTTGTTAGCATCAGAGAAATGAAATTTTCTCGTTTCCCGCCGCTAATATCTTATTATTGTTGCCCTAACAAGCAATTTAAAACTGAGCCTACGAAATAATCTAGAATGAGAGTGAGTTTATGAGATTTTGCCACGCATATTAGAGCAGCCCCCCAAATGATAAAATGTAAGCCAAAACTATAGAGATAACCTATTTATTAATATTTTCTATTAGCATATTACACAGGGTAATAGATCTGTTTCAAAATTTATGCGATGAAACAGTTTGAGAACCCAGTATTAAAAAATAATAAAAGAGTATTAAAAACTTCTGGCTTTTAATTATATATACATATTATGAATATCAGAGTTTTAAAGATATATCAGCTTTATTATAATGTACCAACTTCAAAACATGACAGTATGATACTTCTGCTAAAATTTAAAAAAGTCCTTGTTTAAAGTTAAAACTTTTAAACACATTTTTTTCGGATAAAAAATATTGTACATTGCAACATATTCACACTGACAAAAAAAAAAAAAAAACGCTTGAGAGGTATACTTAACTTCTCACAAACGCTGTTGAAATTGAAATTTTGGAATGTGACGAATATATTCCTTTTTTATTGAGTAGTTTTATGACTTGATTTAACATACAATCAAAACTTGAAATCCATCTAATTATATAAATTAATTATTAATTATAATTATCTATTAATTTTTTCCCCTTAATCTCTTTTATTGTAGCTTTTATCCTCATTTGCGTAGGATTCAATTAAAGGAAGTATTTTTTACGAATGCTGAGAAAAAACGTATTTTACTTATGTTACACCACATATATTACTTTGCATATGCGAGATTTTCAATGGCAACAAAGATACAATTAATATTTCTGTTATTTGTTATAACTAAAAGGGCCCCTGAGGGTAAAATTTATGTTAAATTACTTTCCTAGTTTTAGATGAGCTCATCACAGCACGAATACATACACACAGCATAAATACATATATACCGTATTTATTCAAAACTAAGCCGTACGATAAATTCTCAACACGTTTTTATGAAAAAAAAAGTGTAAAATGGCTTATCGATATCCTATACCTACGAAATTTTAAAAAATTCAAATGAGATCTAATGAGAAATGATTAATGAATTTATTTTACCAAAGCTAAAAACTTTTAAATACATGCATGAACCTGTAATTGCTCTAACCAACAGAGGCATCATATTCAATTTTCCCCATATTCATTTTTCGCCTTCGGTTCTACACCCGAATTTTAGTAGCATTAACAATGGGGAAAAAAGTGCGGCTTACATTCGAATGTGTGTGTGTGTGAATACGGTATATATATATATATGTGTGATAATTCACTTAAATTTTCTCTCGGGGGATCTTATTTAATTTATGATAGTTTTGATCCCTCCAAGACTTCGCATGATCATTAATTTTTAGTTTACCCATCTGGCAGGAGTTATTTAATTAACCACAACCTTATCTCCTAAGAAACTGCCACATTCGCCGTTTTTAAAACAAGATGATGCATTATTGCATCATCCGCGTATTCTGACCAATCATAAAAGTGTTTACCGGAAATCATGGGATTCTGAAAACTTCCGGTTGAAAAAAACTATAAAAGCAGAGATCTTCGGAGCAAAGAAAAAACGCTTTTGTGAACTGTCCTAAGACCGCGCGTATTTGTATTGAGTTTTTTGAGTCGTCATTTTACCATTTTTAAATTAATAAATGTGCAATTAAAATTACAAGAAATCTTCTCATCCTTTTAACGACTGCAACTAATAAATATCTACCAGTAAAATGTCTTAAGTTAAAGTGAAATCCTCATATATATATACGTAACTACATTCATTATAAATCATAATTTCTTAAATGTAGTCTACGATGTTAAGTTATTAAAATTGTACTTAAGTACTTGCATGTCTTAAAATGAAAATAACATCTTTAAGTTTGCTAAAATGTAATTTTTTAAAAAGAAATGATTCATATTTTATTTACTGCTTGCAATTTATATTTATCATAATGAATATATTACAATAAAAAATAAGGGATATTTATAAATGTTATCCATTTAAATTAACCCTTAATAAATAAGATTAAAAGTTTCCTTAAATTTAAATGGACCAGTGTTGCAATTGTTCACTTTAATATACTGATTAGTTTTCTTATCATTATAGGTTAATTTAAATAGTTAATTTTTTTTTTAAATTAATTCTTAGTTTTAATTCAATTCAGTTTTGAAATATAATATACGATTATAATTTTATTTTATTTTTTGTCCAAACCTCAAAGTTACAAATCTAACCACACCCAAAATTTTATTAACAATCTTATTCCAAATTTTGCCTGTAAATTTATCCAAATAGGAAAATTTATTTTTTATGCACTTCATGCAGATTTGTCAAAGTAACGAAAATATTTACAAAATATTTAAGCCACTGCCTTAGGCCGATCGATATCTACTAGCGTTGCTCCAAGCATCGGAAGTCAGAAGTTCCGAACCGTAAGCAAACATTCTTTTTATTGCAGCTGGATTCGGAAATAAACGGTTTCTTGTGCCACAAACATTCGGGAAAGGTAAACCACACAGTAATACATCACTAAACGATTGATGTAACAGAAAATACGATAATTTATCAACCGGTCTGAGGATGAGACCCTTGAGGTCGGGCCATGGCTGTGCAGCTGCCTATGAGCACACGACTGTCTGTCCGCTTGGGTGCAGCTGCCGTAAAATATAAAAACGCACCTGTTGAGCCTCGGGCTGTTTCATTTCCGAGGGGTAGATTTCTTTAGGATATAGAGCGCGGGGTTTCAAGTTTGTTTTCTATTCTATTTTTGAAATCAGTGAGAGTGGGGAATCATAGAAACACAGATTTTTTTTTTCTCCTTATTTTTTGTTTAGGGGTCGATATTTTATGGGTTTTGATTAATATGGATTGGGTTTTACACACCTAGAATATATGCATGAGTTCTCTACTTTGTTTTTTACTGATTGCCGCTTTGAGAGCTCGTTTGGGTAAAATCTGTTTGAATGGGCTATAAATTTGGATAGATACGACGCGCTTTTGACATGTTTGTTTAATATCGAGTCGACTAAGGGTCTGTTTAACTTCGATTGTCTCATTACTGAATGCAAGTCTTAAGCATTGGCTTGGGGGCTTGGGTTTGAATGCGGCATTCCTATACAGATATCTGTCGACAATGTGTAATAGGATCTTGGTTTATGTGCCGATTAAAAATGAAGCATATCAAATACAGTGTAAAAACAAAGAGGATGTACGTATAATGGTTTATTCTTACGCTCCCTTTTCCCATTTGTCAAGGTCATCATGTCGTAAATTTCAGCCTCTAACCGTTACGAATCTAAAACCACATAGAAAACTGAATATTGCAATAAATTACAAGTACATGATTATTTCTCAAAGATAACCTTATTGAAGATTGAATTTAAACGTAGTCACATAAATTTGATTTTAAAAAAATTCTTATGATGCCATTTTCTATAGAAAATGGTTTTACAAACTGAACGCTACTCTGGATAAGTAATTGATCCTGAAATTTTTTCAAAATATTTAACGCATTAATGGGCTTAGAGGATAAAACTAAATTGTTTGGAAATTCTAAGTGTTTATATGTGTATATTCTTTATAAAAATTAAATCAAAAAATAAAATAAATTAGGAATAAAATTTTCTAAGTAAAAATTTAAAACGCTTTCGTAAGTCAGTAGAAAGTTTTTATGTGGATGGTTATGATATTTATAAAAACAAGCATTTATTCTTTTTTTACTACTTATAAAACATGTATTTAGAAATGAAACTACATACGAAGTTTAAGGTAAACTCATGCAGGTGGAGGTGTTCTAATTCCAATTAAGGTTTTGGGTTTAAGTTCCACATTTTTTCTTCTCTAAACTGTTATACACCCCCTCAGAACCAAAAACTTTGAATTTTCTATTATCCAAACCAATTAATTCGCTGTCAATGTTAAATTTTCTGAAACTTAATTCCAAGAATCTAGTTGGAGCAGTGAAGCATGAAGGTGGAGGTGTTCTTGTGTTAGGGTGTAAATCGGCTTCAGGATTAGGTTATTTGATTTTTTTTTATGGTATTGTGTGAATCTGATCGATTTAAATATTTTAAAGAATAGTTTAAAATGATCCGCCCAAAATTTGAATATTGGAAGAGACATCATTTTTTAACGAGATAATGCTACCGAACGTACTCTTCTCAATGTGCGCCACTGGTGTCTCTATAACTGTTCCCAAATTCCGAAAACATTCCTAAACCACCTGATTTAAGCCCAGTAGAACATATTTGGTGAGAGTTCAATTTCTGAAAAAGAAAACATGACATATATAAAAACAAAACTTGAAGAGTAAAAACAATTATCACAGAAGAATGGAGGAATATTGATGCAGAAATTATACAAAAGGCTGTTGAAATCTATACCAAGACGTTTAAAAGTTGCTGTGGAAGCTAAAAGATATCCTACTAAACTAAAAAAAACAAACATAATATTTAAAGTTATGTTGAGAAATTTTTTTAAGTATACAAAGACTTTTGTGTCGCGTAATTTTTTAGTAGTTTTTTGACTATTAATTTTTTTAAAAAATAGTTATACTGCGTTTTAAAAATTGATTATGTTATTCGAATAAGAACAAGTTGCAGATATTTTAAAATATTGGCCTTCATATTAATTTTTATTAGTCGAAAATATATTAAATTTTGTAGAAAATTGTAAGCGTACGAACGCTTTTGACGCTCATTGTATGTCTATGTAAAGGGAATTTCATATAAATAAATTAGGAAAACCAATTAAATAATTTTATCAATTCTGCAAACCAGGGTGAGTCATTGTAAAGTTTTAATTCAAAGAATAAGTGTTATATATATATATATATATTATAAATGCAAATGTTTGTTTGGATGTTTGGTCGTCTTTCACGCAAAAACAACTGAATGGATTGTAATGAAACTTTGCAGTAATATAGCTTATACATCAGAATAACACATAGGCTATAATTTATAGCATTGGCTATAATTTATAAAAATATTGTGTGAAGTGTCCAAAATATAACAATATTTGTCAAGTAAGTAGGAAAAGATTCTGCCATCTGCAAGCAATTCTGGCGTGCGCTGCAAAAAAGCCCACGACAGCATATATCAATCTTTCATTTGTTAAGAAACCCTTTTTGTTTTGGCTACGCAAGGTGCTTGCTTCTTATTTATGCCTGTAATCAGCGTAATCCCTAATTTTTTTTTATTTCAGAATAAAACTAAATTTTTAAGGGAGAGGTTGCTTAAATCTCTCTTTATTTGAATATTTTTTTAATGATTTTATTATGCACATTTGTGGTAGTAAGAAATTGATCTTTTTTCAAAATAAATACTTTTATTGCTTCTGGTACTTAAAGTAAATAAACTTTCTCTTTCACACTACATCATCAGGACAAATTTTCAAAATTTGTTTGTGGTTAGTAGTTAATTATAACGCTATAATTTTAATTGAATAGGCAGATATTGCATTTTTAAGTATAAAAATAATTAAAACTACTGGACTTACAACTACTTTTTGGAGTGAGTGTGTGAGTGAATATTAACGTCGCACTGTTCAGCTACACGAGGGCTTGTGACCATGACGTCACCTGAGCTGGCAACCCCTTCTCCTATACCACACCACACCAACTTAGCAAGAATATTCTACCAATATTTAACAGGAATATTCTTTGAAATCCACTCTTCCAAGATATATGGCAGCACGGGTTCTATGATGAGTATTTTAGCGGGAAAGGTGAATAGTTTTGCAGCAGATATTGCGTTTTCAGCTGACGGCGTTTTCAATGGATTGCAAAGATTATCATTTTGTCCCGAAAAAATAGTTAATGTCAAAATTTAAGTGTCTTATATTTTTGTATGTTAATGAAGGCCTTAGAAAACGATTTGACTATTTATTTTAAGTGAATGGTGTATATAATTAATATTACAGTGGAATATCTTTAATTAGGCCGTGGGTAGCCTAGTGGTTAGAGCACCGGACTCCGGACCGGAAGGCCTGGGTTCGATGCCCGTACCGCGAAATACCCTCCGAGTACACGCGGAGCACGTGCTCGTTAAATCAGTGGGTCCGAAAGTCTTGTGGGCTGATTCACGAGTGCAGGAAACTGGAGAAAATTTCCCTCCAATTCAGTTTCATGCCTAAATTGTGGAGGTGGAGATTGGTGGTGTCGCCATCTATCGTTCCTTCGGGAAGGCCTCTGACTACCCTCAGAGTGTTCTCCCTCTAAATTGGGGTGGAATCGGGCCAAATCGTACTGTCACCTGTAGGGTTCTCAAAGCTACGGCTAACGACAGGCGTCACTTAGCCCTTTACTATGATGAATTTTATGGGCCTTGATCTGGCCTTTGCCGATCAGGTGGCATTAGTAACAACAGTAACAACATATCTTTAATTAATTTATTAGCTCTAACGGATTAAATTTCCCAAAGTGTAGTATTTTGTTTATGTATATCCCTTAATTTTCAATGTAGTGATCCAAAAAAAATATTGCATGAAAAAAACTGCAGTAAATCATAATGTGGTAGATAAAGCATTAAACGTGCATTGCTTCCCTACACGGCGGGTCTTACAAAACTCTAAAAAAGCTCGAGCTATGAAAGTAGCTAGACATTTGCCAACTTGACTCTATCGTTTACTTTTCGCTATATTTTTCATTGAATCGCCATATTAATTTAAGAAACGGCATTGCTTGCGAATATTACAATTTTAACATAAAATAAATACAACAGAAAGTAATATTAATGTATTACACTTTCAGATATAAATTATTTACACTATTTTAAGCGTTCATTACACAAAATTTGTAACAATGTGTCACTTTCTGAGCAGAGATCAGTTTAGGGTGGTATTTTCAAAAATAGACCCACAAGAGAGTTACGGGAAGTTATAGATTTAAAAAAAATCCTTTTTATCAGCTATTAGATCTACAGACTTAAAATTCAACAAACAGGGTTTTTTTTTTAATTCAACTGACATATGAAAAAAAGCTTTTTTTTTTCCGTTTAATTTGCAATTCACGTAAAATTAAGTCATTAAAAACTTCTTTATCTTTCAATCTGTGTTGTTTTATTTTTCAGTTCACCCGTGCGAAGAACGGGTATACCAGCTAGTATATATATATATGCTATATACTTACACTTTTAAAAACTTACTTTAAATACTTACACTTTTTTTTCTCTTGAAGACATTTCCCTTTTACTATAAATGCAATAGTATATTTACGTTTTCAAAATTTCAAAGTTCTCTCAAAAAATTCCAGTTCTGTTTTTGGCGGGTTTTTTTTTAAAAAATTCTTAGCTCCCATTATGAAATCCCAGTTTTGAATACTGACTTTTAAAAAGGAAAGAATGATTGAAAATATAGATTCATATTTAATTCGGTCGAAATACTTTCTTAAAAAAATAGCTCTTACTTTCTATTCTTTTCATTCTGAAACTCTGTAAAAAAGTTATCATTAATTTCCCTTCTGGAAGAAACATTTTGATTTTCTTTTTTTTTCTCCCATTTTTGAATCTTGGAGACTCATCATTTTTTTAAAAAGGTCTTTATCTTTTCCTAAGTGTTCTTTGAGTGAAGGAAATTAGATTTCGTTAGAGAAATCACTGGGGCGGTAATACAATTTTCCCCTTTTTATTCCCTATTCCCTTCTTTTTTCCCTTTATCTATTCATTTTTACAACCTAACGAAGCAGAATTAAATCTCTAAATGAAAAATTTAATCAACAAATCAAGTTTAGTGTTTGCACTAATTTCTTAGATACATCATTTGATCTTTGTTTATGTCAATGCTTTTAGTGCTTTTAACACAGAAATAGAAGGGGAAGCACGGTATAGGATAATAATGCTGAAAATAAATTTCATTTTCTGGATTTTATGTTTTATTATACATGTTTTGGGCGATAAGCATTTATTGAATGGAATTCCAGCTTTCTCAAGCCTAAAAACTCTTATAAAGCTTCCTCTAATAAGCCATAACTGTAAATAAAAGCTTTAGCAATGAAAAGATTTGAGTTAAAGTAGCTTAAATAGAAAGGCGGAAAACAGTGTAATTAATAAAATCTTCATCTAAAAATGGTGATTCAAAATAGAAATTAGTTATTACTTTCCTTAAAATTTTAAGTGTGCCGAAATACCTTCATTTAAATCAATATTTACCATAAAAATTTAGTATTTATCAATGATAGGGAATTCAAAAACAAATTTTTTGAGCTAATAAGTTTCTGTAACATTATTGCTTTTATATGAAATCATTCTTCCTCTCCCCTTCTTTCATAGACATAAGCATTCCATTTTTCTTTTTCATTGTTTATTTATTTATTGCTTTATTTACCACTTCAAAATAACATTTTTTGTTTGAATAAACATATATTAATTACACAATTTTAAAATATATCACTGGTATATCTCGTATAAAACCCTAAGAGTGTTGAAAAGGATTTTTAATATTTCAACCAATGATACGATGTCAGAAAAAACAAAAAGGATTTTCCTATCTATTTTTGAAGAATCTCTGTATATCGCTCTCTCTCGTTAAGGTATCCGACTACGTTCGGAACCGTGATTTTGCAAAAGCGCATAAACGGATGATTTTCATGATATTTAGTGTCACTTAGATTAAAATACATATATACAATTGTTTTAAGGACATTTTGACAAAAAAATATATTTAAATGCAATATTTTGGCAAAAAATTAACTTTTAGAATTTTTTTTTTCAAAATGTTCTCCTTTTGTGAAAAATGCTTCTATTATAATAATATTTTGCTTGCATATAGATCAGACCTCTGTACAGAGGCTCAACTAGAGTTTTTGAAATATATAACTTAGAAGTGGGTTTATCCATATTTTACGACAACAGAGGGGAGCAATTTTAAGAAAAAAACGCCGATAATTATTTCAATGGGTTGTAACTCTGAAAATAATGTGAATTTTTCAAAAATCATAGTTGAGCCTCTGTAAAGAGGTCTGAGCTGTATACAGGCAAAATATTATTATAATAGAAGCAATTTTCACAAAAGGAGATTATTTTGAAAAAAGATTATTCTAAGTTAATTTTTTGCCAAAATATTGTATTTAAATAATTCTTTTTTGTCCAAATGTCCTTAAAACAATTTTACATATGTATTCTAATTAAAGTGACACTAAATATCTTGAAAATTATCCATTTTAGCGCTTTTTTGAAGTCACGGTTCCAAACGTAGTCGGATACCTTAAACGTGAATTTTAACTATATTCTTCGAACTAAAGATTAATTCATTTTTATAAGCAAACAAAAATTAAAAATCGAAAACTTTTAAATTCAACAATAAAACATCTGCTTTCGGATTCTTCCGGCTGTTCTAAAATATTTAGAAAAACATTTAGTTACGAGTAACCCGACCTTTACACTTTTTTTTTATAAACTGCACAGGACTTCAAATAAAAAATAAAACACTAAGAAATACGATACATGCCACTTCATAAACTAATAAGCTTGAATAAGTTTGCAAAGAATAGTTATTAAAAAAATACTAAACTTTAAATGTTTTCAGTTTTTACATTTTTATACTTTTGATTCTGTTTTAGAAAACAGGTAACATAATTTTCTCGTGCTTATTTCGCGAACTTTATTTTTTAACTCAAACAATATTCATCTTTCAAATTTGTGCTATTGTATCAAATTCACTACCTTACAGTTTTGTTTTGTAAATTTCACAAAATTTAAAAATGCATTTAAGAAATCCAATTATTTTGGGGATAAAATTTCTGGAGAAAGCTCATTTATTTGAAATTAAAATTTATCCTCCAACACCAGTCTTTCGAATGTAAACAAGCTTGGATCGAATGATAACTTTTGGCTTTTTTTTCTGAGAAAAATATTCTTATTTTATAATTAAAATATGTTGTGAAACGCATGGTATAAAAAATCACTACATGAAAAGTAACATTATTAGAAAAGTTAAATGTAGGAAGAAAAATTTCAGCGAGACTCAGACTCAATTGCATCTTGAAGCAACAACAAACAAACGAATAAATCAAGATTTTCAGCTCCATAAAGCTAAAAAAAAATGCAATGTTCTAAAAAATATAATATCTTTTGTCAAGACAAGTGACTCATTGCCAGACCCATTTTATAGAGCTCTATAGGAAAACCATTTTGCAGGAGATGAATGGAAAAACCTGATAAAGTATGATTTTACTTTATGTGACTGCATGAAAAAAGGTTGGTACTTACGTACTATCGCTACGATACTAAGATAACTCACCAAATTGGCAATCCCGATTTTGTACGTGTCTACACACTGAATTGGCAACCTTGTGCTTTGTTTCATATTTCTTTGCTTGTCGCCATTCTAAGCCTACGCGTTCGTTGATATGGCAAGCTCGAATACTAAACTGTGAATCTGGGTTTTACTGAAGTCTTAAATAATAAAATTTAAAAACAAAATAAAATTTTTTTATATATAATTATATTATTATTTTTCATAAAATAAAAAATAATAAAACCTGTGGTTCTTCTTTTTCTTTTGTTGATAAATATTCGTTAATAATTACTTATTAATTTTCACATAGTATTTTTCGACTACGCTCTCCATATTTCTATCAGCATATTCTGATTTTAAAATTCGTGCAATTATATTCAATGCCACCAACAATACGTAAGTACCACCAATGTCTGAAGTATGGTTGTGGTAGTATACAAGTATACAGACATTTTATAGAGTTAAAAGACGGAAATGTGGACATGTTTAAAACCTAATTCTAAGAATTTCAAGAAAGTTTCAGTATAGCCTTTATGATTACTGAAGGTTTCGTTTAAATAGAAAATTAAAAATAAGAGAAATTTTGAAGATATAGTTAAAATATATAGAGACTAATAATACTATCAAAAAAATATTTTACGTCAAAAATTTACAGAAAAAAATTCCGTTTCTTTATCCCAACGAATTTGAAAGAATACCATTGCATTGAAACAAAGCGCCTAGTCATATTTCTAAAACCATTTCTGCGTTCCATGAAAAGCTGAAAACTGACACGGTTATTTCATAAATACTTTTTTAGAGATCTTCCTGCAAAGTCCCCTGTCATTTCGGTTATGGACTATTGTACCTTTGGTCTGATGAAAAGCTCTTAGAGTAAACCACTTTGAATGATGAACTGTGGAAAATAGTGAACTAAGGATTGGCAAATAATACTCCCAGGAATTTCACGAAAAGCTCTTCTGACATGGAAAGCTCGATGCAGACTTCTAATGTAGCAACAGAATAAAAAAAAAAGTCGAATATTTGAAAAAAAAATCAATCTTTACATTTTAAAGTTTAAAATGAAAGATTGATTCTTTTACGGTTTAAAACTTAAACCGTAAAAGATAGATCCGAAATTGCTCTAAAATTCTATAAACACTATCAACAATTTGGATATAAAAAGAATTAAATACGCACAATAAATATCTAGTCATTTTTGACAATCTAAAAAAAATTTAGTTTGGTAATTATCATACTTTATACGGTTGCAATGAAATGAGGCAAATAAACTATTTTCCCATTTAAACTATTTTAAACTTAGTCCAACATTTTGAAGTTTTGAAGATAACTCTATTAGTTACAAATGCAATAAGCCATAGAATTCTACCAAAGTGTTAATGTATTGAAATTCCTCAAACGTGTCTAGCTTCGAGATGTTAGTCGGAAATCTGATTTAATTATTGACGTATAGTTGTATGATGATAGACAATTTGCAAATGAATCGCTGTCCTCTAGAGTTAGAATAATTGACTTCTGGTAATCAATTAGTGCACTCTGCTCAATCCTGTCTAATCGCGCACAATTTCTCATTCCTGGTTCCCATCCATTGAATTTTTTAAGATTGTCTGTTATCTCCAATAAATTATTTTGTCAAAAAGCATTCGAATGCTGAGTCAATTCGCTTGACAGTTTAAACTGCCATTAAATCACAATTTTCGTCAAGTTAATATGGTCACGAGCTTGTGGTCGGCCTGTCAGGAGTGCCTCTGAAGACTTGCCGTGTAGAGTGGCTGATGTGTTAGATCTGTGGAGGCTCAAAGTCCTCACATGGGCATGGTTTGGGTTTGGAAAATGGGTTGCAAACTCAGGTGTCGTCCTCGTTGCTTGACCTGGATTTAAAATTATGAGGTCCGTCACCAATAGCCCTCATATAGCTTCAGAGTACGCGGCGTTCATAAACATCAAATCACAAACCACAATTTATTACTAATATACTATCTTCTAGTTGATCCAATGGTGATGCATATTCAGTATTTTTAAAAATTTAGGTTTTTATTTATTTTGTTTGCATTGATGTATTCATAGTCTTAGAATATTTAGACATAATGTAAGTAGATTATATATATATATGTAATCAGGCGTTCTTAAAAATATCTTCAAATTATGCTGAATATTTTAATGGTGTAATCCGAATCGTAATATAATTACTCTCCAATGACCTAATTATATACAGAGGATGCTGACACATACTGAAAAGTTCAAGTAAAAAAAGGAATACACAAACGCATTCATTTTTGTTTATTCGGGACGTATCTCAATTTTTTTGAAATTGCTTAAACATTTTCACATTGATCGTGATACAATGTGAGAATGAAAGCATGAATTTGTTTTCATGATAATTATCATAATTGAGTTCGATACTATCAACATTTTAATAATTATATAAATTGACTGACTGCTTAATTTTTTTTCTTTAATAACCTGTTTTCTGTGTTGCATTTTTTTCCTATTCGATTTTCCTCATTTTGAAAAATTTTTGCTACTGGTATTTCAAAGCGATTGTACTATTCGTTGATTTTAACGCCTTACTTTGAAGCTACACCAGGGCTATTGCCGACAGACTTCTTAATTCTGAATTACAGTCAAATGGTGAGGACTACAACTGAACTTGTACTGTAGTGTCGTGACGCCCAAGTTTACTTAATTACTGGATAGCGAGAGTGATCACACAACTTTGTTAAAATATTATGTTTTATTTACAAACTTTAGTAGAAATTGACACCTTTATAATGGTATCTCTCAGTACGATATTGTACATACCTGTTTCGTGGGTCTTCAACTGGATATCGTAATGTGTACGACCCGCACAAAATGGAGTTTCTATTAGGTCGCTCGCAACTCTAGATGAGCTTCCTATTTTCCTGGAACACCAGTAGCAATCTTTAACTGTCCTGCAGCCTTTCGTTGGAGAAAATATCAAGTTCAGATCGCAGTTCACTGATCATCCCGATCTCTAGTCTCACTGCTCCGTAGCGTTTGCTCCCATAGTCGAACTCGCGGGTCTCCTGTCGTTGGCCTTCCCGCTGCCACGCAACCTATCTCAAGTATTGCAAAGAAATCCCCGGTCAACTTCCGATCCCTTTCTTTAAACCTCTTGGGTGGGCTTCTCTCACGCCCATACAATTTCTGATTGGAGGGAACACGGGTCTGCAACCGGCACCCTCTGTCTTGGTCCCAACCGCCATTGGTTCTTCAGGGACAAAAGTCTGTCTCAACTGAGATCCTCCATGTCGACCCACCTCGTAAACCATGTGGAGGGTGTATAAATCGACAGTTCGACACTGAGAATAACACTCCTTGGTATTTCTTCTTCACGAAAGCCAACACTTCTTTTTATGCTTTTTTTCATCACGGCCACACGTGAGAGGAAACGAAAGAATGGACAACCGTCAAAACAGGTGTGTCCCTTCAATAAATTTCTGTGAAGAAAATGCCATCTAGTGAATCTGTTTGCCTCTGAGTGCCGGATATGAAAAAGAGGGGTAACAAAGGTCTGTCTATGAGCCGATGCTGCAGCACTCAGCTCTCCAAACTTTCACATCACGCTAACGTGAGAATTTTAAGCCTCGACAGATTTAACATGCGTGTGCACTCTACATGGCAATTCTTGAGTGGCACCACGACTCGAACATATAACTTTCAGAAATATGTCGGCCATGAATTCGCGACCATGACCACTCGGCTACCACGGCCACAACTAAGCTATTGAACAAGGAAAGTATTTCCAAGCTGATTAACAATTCCTTTCATTAACTACAGTCGAACCTCTATATAACGAAGTCGCTAAATCCCGAAAAAAAATTCGTCATACGGAAAATTCGTTATATAGAGGTACATCTTTCAATTTTCTTTATAAACCACATAAGACAAGTCTTAAATTCATAAACACAATAAATTAAAAACAAATTATACACACCTTTTTGTAAATTGATATATATTTATTTTATATATCTTACATATCAAAAAAAGAAAGAAAAACTGCAAGAAAAGTTTCTTGACGCCTTTATCCACTTCCTGAAGAATTAAATTTATTTCTTTGATTCTTAAGCACTTCCGTTTTGACACTTTTGAGCTACGAGAAACGAAGTTACCAGTATGACTGATCAACAATACCAATGAAAGGAGACTATTTCAAGGGACACGAGACTCCACTGAGGGTAAAAGGGATATTGAAGATGTTTCCAGTGAATTGGACTCTGGGGGTTAAGGGTTGCACTTCTTGGATGAAATGCCCAGACTCCTATTGCTTTCGGTGAGTTAGGCACCAAATAAAACCAGTTAAAGATTTATGACTACCATAAAATGAGTTAAAAGAGAGAATAACTTGAAATGTCCAGAAATAATTTTAAAATAGAGAAAAAAAAATTGAATCACAAGAGAAAAGTTCGTAATATAGAAAATGCACTTTGCTATTGGGAGGTCATTTTACGAAGAAAATCGTGAAATGTTCTTGGTTCCAGGAAAAAGTTTGTTATACAGAAAAATTCGCAATATAGAGGCTCGTTATATGGAGGTTCGACTGTATTTGTATTTGAAAATTTTCAATTTAGAAACAATTTTGATACAATAGTTGAAGTTTGTGTTCTACATGAAAAATTAAATCCCACAGTTTTCAATACAGAATGTTTTTGTAGAGCTCGATTACCTATTTTAAAAATTATAATGTCTCAGGATCTCGAATAGTCAAACTCCCACAGGAGAAACTAAGAACAGGATAATTTTCATTTATATACAAATTATTCAACAAATCCTGAGGTTGAAAGGCTTAACATTAAATCTTTACTTTAAAATATAAACAAGAAACGGAATAGATACTTCGGGGAATAAATAACTAAATAAAAAAAAAAGAGAGTCATTGCAAGTGTAACTAAAATCTAGTAATTTAGTATAAAGTCAGTTGATGGGTCTGTAATTAAATCAGCGTCTGCTCTTCTGTTGTTTGAGAAGTAAAATTATATCCTCCTCACGACATTTATATTCTGAGTATTTTTCTCTTTTATTTCCCCTCTCGGCTGTTTCTGAGAAGAGAATTATATACATAACTTAGAAGAGACACGATTCGTTTGAGTTCTTATATTTTCCAAATTCGAGGAATGGAGGGGGACTCACTGGAAGAAATAGAGTACACATAGAGAACGGGGCAAACCGTGACTTTTGCGAGCCGCATGCGGCTCTTCAGTATTCTGCCTCTACGAATTATTTAAAAAAATAATTATGCTTACTAAAAAATTGTATCCTCTTTTCTCTTTTTCCTTTATAATTATTAAGTGATAAACTTACCTGTATAACATTTAAATGTTTGTCATTTAAGATTGTTATTTCTGTGTTATAAACAGAGCCGTAGCTACCACCGTATCAATGTTAGTGAAACCCACAAAATGCGTTAGCGAAAAACCACACACAAATACATTATCTTGTTTTATTATCTTATTTCACTTACTAATTGACTCTTCTACCTCAAAAGTTTGTCGATTTCTGGGGATTAGAATAAAATCATTCTAAAATGAGGCATTAAAAATAAGAACAAAAAGGATATATTTATACATGAAAAATACTTTTAATATATAACAAACAGAGAGGAAAATTTAACTTTATAAACGAATCTTATAATTTTGAAAGAAATCAACTCTCTGACGCGCATGACACTCCAACCCAACTCATCTAACAACAATATCACGCAATGGCGTGAAAACCTATGAGTTTCCATTGATTTAACGTGAATTATACTTCTCGACGGCCATAGGAAGGAACAGACCTGAACTGGCAACACTTAAATTACGAATTAACTACAATGTTACCTGAAATACCTGCCTGTTTGATACACAGCAATACGCTAGATTTTTTTGATATTGTGTTGCATTAATTTTAAGAGAAAAATCTGAAAACAGAAGAAGGAACAGGATAGAAATATGACTAAAAAAGTTAGGTTGATATATTACTTCATTTAATTGCTAAAATATTGTGTCAAAAATACTTAGGGGAGAAAATGAATCAAGTATAGATTGTTTTCATATAGAAGTAAAATAATATTCCACAGAGGTTCTCTATACATGTCTCGATGATTGTCAGTGGGGGTCCCTAACCCCTCAAAGCCCTTGATTTTTGTGTGCGATTGATTATAATCTTACGTATATAGTACGTAAAATTTAGTTAAGTATTTGTTATTAATAGTTAATTTTATTAGTTAATGCTCATTATTTATTCAATAATTAACGTTTTACTGTTTTTGTTTCCGAAAATTGACAGAATCAAAAGAACATTAGGGCCCCCCTGTAAAGTGAGGTTTTGGGTTCCACGTTGAATCCTAGAAAGGGTGCGAAAGTCAGGCTTTGGGCCCCCTAAAATCTTGTCCTCCCCCGCAATGAGGGGGGGGACGTTACCCCCCCGCTTACAACTCTTTCACAAAAAAAAAAAAAAAAAAAAAACCCACTTGAGTTTTAAAATATAACTACGTCATGGGATAAAGAAATCGATAATTATTGATCAAATTTGCTTCTGTTTTTTTAGTCAAGAAGTAGGAAGGGAAAAAAAAAACTTTTGTTGATTAAAAACATTTAAAAATAAGCATTCCTTCTTCACTTAAAATGTTTAAGTTTTTATACTATTTAATTAAACGAGCATATCAATCAGTCATTAGTGAAGAAAGAAATCATTCAACTTAAAAACTGAAACATGAAAAAAAAAATGTTGATCGTAAAAAAAGTACAGAGCATTAAATAAAATTATAAAGAAGATTATATTCTACTAATTGCATCATACCGCAATTCTGGGAATGTTGACGCCAGTCAAGCATAAAAAGTATTCGAAATAACAGGAATATGAGTTTCAAATGAAGAAATGAATAAGCATGGGGTAGCAAACTGAAAAAAAAAATAAAGAAAGAAAAGAAAAGAAATGCAACCTTCCAGTAATCACGGTAAATAAGATTTACCTAGTGAAGCTTAAAACAAAAAGCTAAAAGCTCTTCTTAGAAAGAAAGAAAAAAACGAAAGAAAAAAAAATCAGAAAGTTAATGATCAAATCATTCTACCATACATACTCAAGGTAATGCATCTTTTAGTCGCTTCCAATGCTTAATGGTTTTGAAAGATTAAAGCAAAAGCAGAGAGTTTCATTCCAAAGAAATGGCCATTTTCTTAATATTGAAAAATATTTAAAAAGTATAGGCTTGCATTATTTATCTTCGGATAAATTTTAATAACTAGAATTTTAAATTAGCGTCAAAATGTTCGAGTTTTCAAGCTTTGAATTAAAAATTCGTAATTTGCGACTTCCTTCCCCAAATTATTGATTTAATTGCTTATTTTGCTGTCAAGTTTTAATTTCTGTAATAGGAATAGGATTTTTATAGATATTTTTAAAATTATATTTGATGCATACGTTTCGAAAGCCACAGTGTAAATTTTAATGTTTCATTGCGCAGTGCTAATATTTATTTGGAAAGTCCTTCGAAGTCCTTCATATTTTTTAAATCGGTATAACTGCCATTTTTATAAAAGTTACATAAATTTAAAATTATACCACTTAAACAATGCCTTTTAAAAACAGTATAAATTAATGTCATATTAGTTTTAAGAAGTTTTTTTGAATGTTTGATATTTTGCAGCACTTTTACATATTGCAGATAGATGATTATTTCATATTGTTCTTTTCTAGGCTTAAAGTACTTTAAATTATTAATTAAATACACTTAAAAACTGTTCCTTTTTACGTCTAATATAGTTTTATGATTATTTATATTTTCCATGACTCTACTCTGTACAAAAAATTTTTATTTCTATTTAACATTCCTCTAGAAAATCTTCGTTTTAAAGTTCAAGAAATGTTTTGTTTCATAATTGAATGAATTAAGGTATCCGACTGGGTTCGGAAACGATTTTCTAAAATATAACTTAAATAATTATTTAAATGTTATTTTTTAATTAAGTATGTTGCAAAACTATGAAAAAACAGCAACAAGAATTTTTTGAAAGCTTATTTTTCAAAATATTGAGAAATTTGTACCAAAATATTGCAAAAAATTGCTCTTTTGCTAACAACTCTAGAAAAATATATATCACGAAAATAAATAAAATTTTTGCAGGGATACAATTTCTCAATGATTAACTATGCTGTCTATTAAAAAAACTCAAGTTTTACAGTAAAATTATGAAATACAGGTGTTCGACATAAAAAACACAGAATATTTCTGAAAAAGGTTTCTTTCTTTTTTTTTTTCATATAAAATTACATTAAAAAATAACTTAATTTTAAAATTATCCTTAACTTTTAGCAGAAAGCATTCATTATAATACAAAGAACAAGCTCAAAAAATTTCATAAGAATATTTCGTTTACCTTAAGAAATATTACTCTTACCGTTAACCATTATGTTCAAAAATAACATTCTTCAGAAAATGCAAAATAAAGTTTATATTTGCAATAAATTTTTTTAAAGATTTAGGAAGGTATTAAGACTCTCCAGATTTGTATGTTGTGCCTTCCTGAACCTCATACTTCAAACTTTTACATTTTTGAAGGGCCTTTCTTTTTTTACAAGACAGTTTCTTATCTGGTTTAGAATCCTCGTAGAACCAACAATTCTCGTTTTGTCAAGGTACCAAAAATATTCTTTCATTTCAGAGCATCATTTCATTCCTAATATTTGAAGTAGAGGTAATAGACCAGTAAATCCAGAATTAAAAAGTATTCTTGTGATATAATTCCTTAAACGGAGTGTTTGTAGTTCAACAAAGTTGTCTTTCGGAATTATACTCCACACGACATAGTTAAGACTTTCATTGCAGTTCTGAGCTTTCCCGTGAAGACATTTTCTTAGAAGATTTTGATCGCAAAGTTCCTTATAAGTCTTTTTAATAGAATTAATAGCTGAATTTGGAAGTTCCGTTGATTTTTCTTTCAACGTTTTTCCAACAAATTCTGCTCTCTGGAAATATCTTCTTTTTTGGCCTCATTGATCTTGTTTTTTGCATGTCAACTTTAAAATTTAATTAAAAATAACTATAACTCTATATTAAAAGTACTAATAAAAAAGTTATAAAGAGATCTAATTTTGAACACAAATGATAAAAAGACAGCAACTCGTTTAAATCAAAGCCAACATTGGAATCAGTTAGCCGTTGCCTATTTTCACAAGCAAAATATATCTATTAAAAAATTTATAAAGTGAAATAAAGTTTACTTAACATAAAAAGAATTCGTTAAAATATTTTAAATGAATAAAAATCTCATTTTGCCGGTGAAAATCAACCAAAAACTCACACTTCCGGTTTCGATTTGGGCTTACTACCTCAAATAAAAACAGCTATAACTTTTTTCTAACTGACTCAGAATTAAAAGTACGACATTTTTAGAAAGCTTATTAAACAGGCTGCAAAAATGGGCTGCAAAATAAATTTCAATTTTTTTGATGAAAATGATGATTTTAAACCAGTCGAATACCTTAAGTGGAAATTGGAATTGTGCTGATTTTCACACCTGCTTTATTAATAAGTTCTATTAGTTTATTTTTTTTTATTTGATTGAATTATGCAACTCTCCTCTTTCTACTTCAAAATTTATAAACTCCTAAAAAACTTTTATATTTTTGTTATTTTATTTTATTTTATTTATTTATTTTCTTGTAATTTTTCTTATTAAATCCATTGAGTTTGTTAGAATTGGTGGGTAAGAACTAAACTTCCATTTAATTAAAAGTATAATGAATGTGTCGAAATCCCATGAGATACATACATAACTAATTTTTTCTCTGATATTCAAGAGCATTTCAAGAAAGAAGACTATTTGGAGAATTTTCCCATGTAGTTTTATTAGAAGCAGTTTTCTAAAAAAAAACACTCATAAAATTTTTATTTTAAAAGAAATTTAGGGTTGTGAGTATGTATTTACAACAGTTAATTTCCAGAATTGTATTTAATTTTGTTTCCTTAAATATTACAACTCAATATTTTCAGAAATATTAAAACTATGTATTTCCTTAAATTTTAATGAATTTTAATGAACTAATATCTTAAAGATTAGTTAATACGATAATTTAATGAACTAATATCTTAAAAAGATTAGTTAATACGATAATTTAATGAACTAATATCTTAAAGATTAGTTAATATGATATAATTTAATGAACTAATATCTATAAAAACTATAAAAGTCTACTTTTACCATGTTGTGTTGGAATAATAAAACTAATGGTGATTATGAGGAACATTGTTTACTTTTTTAATTGTCAAAGAAATTTTATAAGGGGTTGTTCAAATTCTACACAGTGTAAATTTCTTGCTTTAAAAGCCTTCTTAAGTCAATAAAATAAAGATAGCTCTTGCACCTAATTTTAACAATACATAGAAAGCTTGATAGATTTATTCCATTGTCAAAACTTCTATATCTAATATATATGGATACCATTCTTGAGTAATTTTTTTAATGCGTGCATTATAATATATGCCATATAATATCTTTTCGACGCACACATGTTACTTTTTACGTAACGTTTTACGTAATACCTGCTTAACACACACCTGCTGTGTTGTAAAATCAAGTATCGTTCCATTTCTTCTTAGCGCTACGTAATATGAGGATCACCCCTTACAAACGTTTAAAAAAAAAAAAAAAGAAACGCATTAGAGATACGAGGCTACTTTAAGATAACATTTCTATCTCGTATGTTTTGACAATTGTTATACTGAATTCTTGATCAGTGTTCCCAAATGTTATGATATATAACTCAATATTTTTTTATAATTAGATTTTTTAAGAAAAGGAAACAAAGGATGCAATTTTCAAAATATTTCTTTTAGTATTAGAAGTGTGTATTTAGGATGGTTCACAAACGAACAAAATCATCAACCATCCAAGAGAAAGAATTTAAAGAAATATATATATTGGAATCCTCTTCAAAAATATGTTTTGAAATACTGGACAATACTCGAAATTGATTGAAAACATTTTTGCTCGAGACTCTTACGCGAGTTCTCGATGTCAGATATTTTTCCAAATTACCACCATTATTACTAAAAAACATCTTTCCAAGATCCTTCAGATTTCAAATTTACTTTCCAAAAAAGAAAAAATAAATAAATAAATAATATTAACTTATTTCTTGAGCAATTTCAAAACAAATCGTTGGTAATACAAAGTAATTTTCTTTAAAGAAAAAAAAAAGAAACGAAGCAAACAAACAAAAATCCTTCAGCGATGCTAACGGTTAGATCATCTTATTTTCCTTGACATTTCTCTCTAAAACAAAACCTAATGATTCATCTACAAGAAAGAAAAGAACAACAAAATAACACCACATCATCAACAATTTTAAAAGTTCATCTACTTCAGTCCGTAACCTGTCTTTCGTTCAGATGAATTTCGATTTATTAACAGCATCATTGACACGATTTTGGGATCGAATCCCTTCATCATTCACAATCCTGCAATCATCAATCATGATGTTGGATATCCCGCAACTTCACTTCGATCAGTATTCGTTTCCCTGTCGGGGACCATCTTTAATAGAGTCGGGACATTTGGCCTTCCATACTATGTCACGTAATTCATTGTAATTATGCGGGAACTAACTGCCTGTGCAGACATTGGGAGATGAGTCAATTGGATTGGTGGTGGAGACTTGTTTTAGTCAGAGCTCCATCCACATTTGCACGACAAATTGATGCTAATCCATTAGCCAAATGATGCTACCAATTGATAATCAGGATTGGGAACAATTCTGATTCTTATCTTGGCAGAAAACACGTGACTGGTGAGCCTTATGAAACTATGTGCCAGAAATAAAGTACAAAACTGATACATGGTTATAAAAAATAATTGATTATTCTCAATATTTTTGATGGTTGTAAATAATTTATATTTTTGTATAACTTTTCAATTTATAAAAGCTGGTAGGTGTCCCATGCATACAGAACAGGTAGTTTCTTAATGTTCTCTTATAATTTCTTTTGATTTTTCTTATCCCAGAGTGTTAAATATTAATTTTTCTGATATGTAATGCACTCGATATTTATCCGAAGCAGAAAAAAAAAAACGCGGAACCTATTTTTCTATATTATAAAAACTAAAAAAAAAAAAACAAACATTTTTATAAATTAATGAATTATATAGAATTAAGTGAAGGGCTGTATAAAAACATTTCACGTTATCAAATATTTTGTACCACATTGTGCTTTTATTGCGCTAATTTATCTTTATTATTTATCGTTAATAATATACTTCTTAGAATATATAAAGATCTAGAAACGTAGAATTTATTACATTATGTATCATATTTCTAAAAGTTTAGCTTTGATTTTAACAAATTAGAGCTACAGTCACATTTTAAACGATTTTACAATTAAGAAATATATATAATCAGTAGCACACACAAAAATTTTTCAAGGGGAGGGGGGTCCAAGGTCGAAAGTCCACCATTTTGGTATCATGCTCCAAAACGCCGCACAACATATTCTTTTGGTTTTGTCGATTTTCGCGAACAAAAACAATACAAAATTAATTATTGAATAAATAATTAGCATTAATTAATCAAATGAATTATTAGTAACAAATATATAATTAAATTTTACGTAATATATACATAGGATCATAAGCAATGGAAAAAAAAATCAAGGGCTATGGGGGGTGTCCGGACCTCTAGGACACCCCCTTGTGTGCGCCACTGTATATAATGTATTTATAATTGTGTATCAAGTTGATATAATGTTCAACATTAATAGCTGTATAGTAATTTTCAGTTATTGAGAGAGAGATGTTTTTATACAGATGTAATCAAAACGTAATAAAAAAATGTAAGACTTTTATATTTTAGATTTTTTTTCTTACAATGCGCAAAAAATTCATTTTGCATCAATTTCTTATATGTGTGTGTATATATATGTAATACACGCTAATTTTCTCTTGAGGATTTTTTAATTTGTATAATGGTCCTGGACCCTGCAAGACTTCTCATAAATAATTAACCCACCTAACGGGAGTCAACCGTAATTTTATAACTCTTAAAAATTATGTATTCATCAATTTTAGGCTAGTTGTTATGTAGCCCACATCTTATGATAGCTGCCCGCCAGTCACAGGAGCTTTTCACGGAAATCATGTGAGTTTGGGAACTTCCAGTTGGCGTTTTATATACAAGCCGAAGAACTGTGGAAAATTCAGCCTCTGTTTCTTGTAACCATGCGTAAAACGCACGCGAGTCTTTTTTGTACTATGCGTTCTTTATGTTTGTGAGTGTGATTTTTTACATAAATAATAAAATGAAGATGTAGCAAGCAACCTAACTTTTCCTCATCAATCTAATCAACATTACTACACACACACATCCACAATCAACAAAAATTAGAAAATAACACCACCACGAAGTCAATACATATATATGTGTGTTTGTAAAGCATTGAAATATTGTATTTTGTGTTACACCACACATTTTGTATTGTTTTTTAATATTATCACAAAAAAAGACATATGCATAACAAAAAACTCTTCAAATTTTAATTTAGAAAGATTTGCAAAAAAAAAAAAAAAAAAAAAGCTTCTTCAATATCATTTTTATAATTTTATAATCCTAAAGTTATTTTCAGAATCTTTTTTGACAAGAAATTTAAACGCAAAATTGATATTAAAATTTAAATAACTATTTTAATTGAGGTTCGGTGTTACATATTTCTAATTGCCGTTTGCACATACACAAACAGCACATGTGTTGAAAATCAACAGAAATAAAAGTATTGTAAAAATCTAATAAATTCCAATGCATCTAAAAGAAATAAAGTTCTTTGTAACAGTTCCAATTTCCTATCACACTTATAACTCTTAACATATATAAGCTCATCACCAATTCTCACGATCCAACACCGAAGCAATTATCGCATCCCGAATCGTACCTTCACAGAATGTAGGCCGCGTATATTTTAAAAGCTATATATATATATATATATAAAGGCATCTTCATCTTCCCTCCCCTGAACGCTACAAGTGAGATGGAATATAATAACCTCTTGGAGCGTTAGAATCAAATTATGACAAATGGTAACATAGGGGAAAAGAAGTTATAGACGCTCTTCACAGCCAGAGGGCAGAAGCAATACCGTTTTGACGCGACGGCTGCTTCGCGAATGCCTAAACACCAGGTGTGTTTATTTGTTTATGAACTTCTTCTAGAAGATCATGACCTTTAAGCAAGGTAAAAGAAAGCTCGAGGAAGAAGAAAGGAGTTGATTGCGCAGATAAAGATTACAAGCTTACCCAGCGGCAACTCTTTTCATTTTCGTATGGAGGATATCGTTTCAACTGCTCGTTTACAAAAGCTTATTGGAACCTAATTATCCAGCTTAGTTAAACATTTGCTTAGCTTAATGACATTATGCAGTGCATAGATCATTCTCAATCTGAAACAAATACGAGTCGGTGTTTGAGTAATCTTATTATTCAGTATACATGAGTAATTGAAACTTCTTATGGACTGAGATTAATTTGGAGAAGATGGAATCAATTGGTATCGTAAGGGAAAAAAGTGAATTTCTGAATGTTTCGGGTTAATTTTCGTGTTTAATTAACAGTGCAGAAGTCTAACAAATGTCAGTTTTCAATGTTAATTTGAGATACTGATGAGGCTCTTTTCACAACTTGGCTATAATTCATTGAATATTTCTTTTCTGTATTAGATAGGTCTCTGTCTACAAATATAAGTGCATTATAAATAATGTAATTTTTTTCTTAAAAAAGAAAGGAAAGAAGGGATCCCAATGTATTCTCTCATTTTAAGGAAATTAAAGTACACTAATGGACAAAAAAATTAGCGCACCAAGAAATAATTGCGGGATCGTAACGAAATTTGGCATGAAGATACATGTCATGGAGATATGCAAATGATTAGAAATGCAGCATGATTGCGCATTACGTATAGCCGGTAGAGGGTGTTTAACGTCGTTATCCATGGAGTATAAAACAGGTAACCAAAGCTTGTTTCAGTGTGCAGAATCGTTTACAAAGTAAGAGCTGAGGTAGACATGCTATTACGCCGTTTTCGAAGACAATATGAGCAGCTGTCGCAGTTTGAGAGGGAGAGAATCATCAGCATGATGGAAGCTGGGTGGTCAGTTAGGCAAGTAGCTCGTCATCTAGGTCGCTCTGATTGTGTTGTGAGGAGGTGTTGGGACCAGTGGATCCGAGAGATGGCATTTGCACGAAGACCAGGCCAGGATGCCCTCGAAAGACCAGTCGTCGAGAAGCCCGCCACATCGTAAGAAATGCACGCGTACAGCCAACTGCTTCATCGGCCGCCATCCAGGCACAGGTAGCACCTTCACTAGGGGCCCCTGTGTCTTCTTGAACCATTCCAAGGCCCCTGACTGAAGGACATTTGGGATCGCGGCGCCCATTACGTGTGGTGCCCTTGACGCCCACCCATCGGCGCCTCCGTTTAGAGTGGTGCCGCGCACGAGGAAACTGGACTGCAGCGGAATGGAACCAGGTCCTCTTTAGCGACGTATCTATATTCAATCTCAGCAGTGATGACAATCGTGTTCGAGTGGGGAGAGCCCTTGGTGAACTCCTTAATCCTGCCTTTGCTTTACAGCGACACACCGCTCCCACAGCTGATGTGATGATATGGGGTGCCATTGCTTACAATACACTGTCACCCCTAATATTGATCCGTGACACCATGACAGCCCAGCGGTATTTCCATGACATCCTGCAACCACATATGTTGCCACTCATGCAACGGCTCCCAGGAGCCATTTTTCCACAAGATAATGCTCAACCTCACACTCTCCACACTGTTACTACCCTTCCTTGGCCTGCCTGATCCCCAGATTTGTCTCCGATCGAGCATATCTGGGACCATTTGGGACGGCGAGTTGAGCATCCCACGAGTTCGAATGAACTAGAGGCAAGGTTACAGCTAATATGGAGCGAAATATCTCAAGACATCATACAGAACTTTGTAGTCGTCAATGCCCGATCGTATCGCATTGTGCATTCGCGCTAGAGGGGGATCAAAAGGGTATTAAATCTCCGTTCTTTCGCCTTTTTCTCTGAAATAAATCATCATTTTTCTTTGATTTTCTAATCATTTACTTATATTAAAGTAGTCATTACGTATGTAAAATTTCGTTTCATTTTGACGACTTCTTCTTGGTGCGCTAATTTTTTTGTCCATGATTGTATTTGCCTGTAACTTTTTCGTGAAATAAATTACAAACAAAAATCATAAGATAATAGCGATGAAAAAACCAGTATATAAATATTCCTAAAATAATTCATTACTTAGTGCCATTATTATAAATATTTTACTCAACACTTTTTTTTATTTTGGTAAAATGTAGGCACACTCTAATTTTTAATTCAGTGTGTGTGGATTTTGTTTCAATCTTAAAAACATATTTAATGATTTCAGACGAAATTCAATATGTGAATTCATTCTGATATGTATTTCTATTTTATAGCTTTATTAACCATTATTGTATAATTATTGATAATCTTGTTCTGAGTGGCTGAATGGGGGGGGGGGGTACATTAAGCAATAGCCAATTGTGGTTAAGCTGCATATTAACCGTGTTCTGAAAATCTATTAAGCAGCAGTTATATATTATCAGTTCGTTCGCTTTTTTTGCCCTTAAATTAAAGCAAAATAATCAGTACTTGAAAACAGTACGTATACAGACGTATTTTAAAGATTATTTAAAGATGTATATTTAAATAAAACATTTTATAGGTGAATAATCTAATATAGTATTAGTATATTTACAAAGCAATAACTAAAATTAATATAAAAAGCTAAAAAAAAAAAAAAAAAGGTTTTAAATTCTAATTCGAAGATTACGAAAAATTTACTATATTTAAAAAAAATTATCTTCAGTACGTTTTTGAAAAAATTGGTTCTCTACAGAACCTGAACATATATTAAGGATCCTTAAATCATTTTTTTTTTTTTTTGGAGTTTCTGTAATATTTAACTTATTTCAATTACAATATTCTAGAGCAGAGGTTCCCAAACTTTTTTGTCTTATAGACCCCTTGCCATGGTTTTTTTCAGTTTTGAATAGACCCCTGCTTACCTAATATTGAATTTTTGCAAATTTATCAACTGAAATGTCTTTTTGACACAGCTGGTATCATAACTTACTTTACAAGAATTAAATTTCTAACTGTAGTGAAATATAGTGTCTAAAACTAAAGAAGCAGATGTTAATTAATTAAAAATTTAATTAATACATAAAATAACTGTTACATAAAACAACTGAACAACAAATGCTTTTAATGGGAGGGATAAATCTGGTGCTACAATAACAAATTTTCAATATTTGGCATCAATCTTGTCAGGTTTAACCCTAAATTTCTTCTGTTAGTAGCGTTTAGTTTTTCTTTCTTTTCTTTTTTTTTCTTCTTTTCCTTCTTTTTTTATTTTGGAAATTGGGAATCACGTTGAAACTTCTTCTCACTGGGAAAAGTAAATAAAAACTTTCTAACGATATTCCATAATTTGAAACAAATAACAGGTATGTGTCTTTTTAAGGTCAAAATTGACAATTTTTTTTCAATGTGATCACATGAATTCATTGCCTACTGTGGCATTACTATAAAGGCATTCTCAAACCTAGTTTCAAATCTGAATAGAGGGCATTTAAATGTTGAACGTAGGTTAAAACGTTCTACTAATTACGTGTCTGTGACAAATTGCGAAATCGAGAAAATTCGTGACTGCCAATATTATACTTCTTCAACTTAATTCTGGAAAGGAACGCTGAAATGGTCCTTGTTTTAATGAAATTTAAACTGTCACCTTGTAACTGCAAATTAACATTAAAATTACGACCTTGCTTAATAAGAGCCACTATCCTAGACCCCCCCATTTACACCTCATGGACTCCCGAATTATTTTTTCGCTGGCGTGGACCCCTTACAGGTCGTCATAGACCCCTGGGGGTCCATATAGACCTCTTTGGGAATCACTGGGCTAGAGGGAAAAAATATAATTTTTTATATATATATGGAATACATAATATTTTGTTTGACAAAAAATGAAACCATTATATAAATCTCGCTACTACAGAACAATTGTGACAGAGCAGTTAGTAAATCTGCAATAAACAAACAAACAAAAATTCTTAATAAAAGTTGGTATCCCCTGCGTAATGCTACCATTTTAAGCTGAACTATCCTAGGGATGTTCTATTATGATTAAGAATGTCAATTTTTGCTCTTTTTTGATTCTCTTCAGACATTCTTTTATGTGGTACTTGACATTCCGAGCTTTCGAAGCATGCACTACCCGACATTCTTCACGCACAAAAAGATCTTTGTCGCTCCCCCCTCCCCCAATGGGCGACGCAGTCACGTGAAAAGCATGCACCCTCCAATGCTGTCCTATCGTTCTCATCCACAAGAAAAAAAGAATACGTCCACATACGAAGTTAACATCTGAAAAATTACATCGCTTTTTTCTACATTTTTTTCCAAAAGATATTTTGTGAGAGTGGACATCCTATTCAACTCGTGTGTAGGGATGCATGCGGATATGTTCAGTAAATTTTCTTTTCTTTTTTTCTTCCTTTTTTGTAATAGCTTTTTTTACGGATATCTTTTCATTTTTAGGTACCAAACAAAGACAATTTTTGAAGGTTACTTTATTGAGCTTAGTTTATAAGATAAGAATTTTTAGATGTTTTCGTAGTTCTCAAACAAATGAAAATAGGCCTTTGAACTCAACGTTCATGGCATCTGTTTAGTGTGTTAGATTCTGGTTCGCTTTTTTGGTCACTTCATCAAGGTTGAACTTCCTGATAGGGAGGCACTAACAAAGAAGCTTCTTTGAGGGTAGAGGTGCAGTTTTAATATATTCTCTTTTAAATAACATAATCCTTTTAAAAGTGAAATTTAGTAATTATTTCCAGTTTAATCACACAAAAGTATTTCAATACTAAATAAGTTATCTAATTTTACTGCTCAAAGTGTGGTAATCGGTATTTACCAATAAATTACTCAAAAATTGCGTCATTTGGTTTTACTATTGTTGCACGACACTAAGATATATATACAGTAAAACACGTTTAACGCGAAATCACTTAATACGAAATATCAGTCAGCAAGAAATAGTACAGTGTTCCCGACAAGCTACAATGTATTTTCATGCAGTTTTTCTCTTAACACGAAACGAAAGTTGCTAAACACTAGAAGATTTCCCTTCTGGGAATGAGCAAAATACAGAAAATACCAGCGATTTATGTGGGGTGTGAAATGAAAGAGAGGTGGTTTCACATTAGTTTTCTGTAATTTTGGACTTCCCTACTGTATCATCGGAAGAATTCATTGCAGTCGAGGATGATACGTGTGTACATCCCAAATTATGACATACAAAGACATTTTGGAGTTTGTTCAAAGCTCAAAAAGTATCATTGATGCAGATTCCGACGATGAAAATGAAATTACTATTGGAGCTCCTGTTCCCAAGTCATCCGAAATGAGGAACATCATGAAAAGTATGCGGAGTTATTTCGACGCACATTCCATTGGTGAAATGAATAACAAAATCGAAGGCATCTAACAACTAGTTAATAATTTGATGCTAAAAAAGACAAAGTAAAGAAAAATATCAGATTATTTTCCGATGTTTTGTTTTTTAAAAAAACTTGAAAATTTTTTGTATTAGATTTCATTAAGTTCTTGTGAATGTTTTTGTTTCCTTGATTTTTATTAAGTACATGCATACATATATATATATATTATATAAAATGTACTCTAATCAACTTAATTTTGTTGAATATATATAGTATATATATATATATATATATATATATAATTATAAATTACTTGATCTGTGGCGATATAACTTTGTGAATTCTTTCTAGAATACTTACAAAACAATTCAATATGGTAAAACATTTCAAGCTATGAGGCGTGTTCGTAAGCTAAGTACCGTTTTGGAAAAACTCGCATAAAAAAAATTTTTTTTTTCGAAGCAAAATTTGTTTTTGCAAGTAAAAAAGCATGTCGGAAACTATTTCTTAAATAGTTACCAACATAGTGCATAAAGATAGTGGTTTGCAAACATTGTCGTTCCTGTAAAGCAGGAATGATTAATGGGGACAAACACGTGCTGAATTATTCTCTGGCTATGACTGCAAGTTTATGTAGAGGTTTTACGGATTTGCATAAGGAAAATTCGATAAAAGCCACCTGGTGGTCAAAGTTTGTACTAATTTTTTTTTATTGCAGAAATCTTTTTTCCGTGGTCTATATAGCATATATTCCAAGTTTCATCAAAATCTGATAAGCAGGACAGGTTCTACAGGCCTCTGAATAGTGTAACTTTCATTATAACCCAGTATTTAGAATTTTGGAAACTATATGTATACACTTTTGTATGTGTGTGTAGAATTTTTAATATACACCGAATTATTTTAATTCTAACTTAAAAGGTAGATAACTAATAAGCAAAAAATCCCAATACAGCAGAATTGCTACTTAGTCACAATAATACAGCATCTCTTTGGCTTAAGGCTGTTTTCTCCATATGTACGAGTGCGTGTACTTAACGCGGGGCACATTTTCAAACATAAAAAATGCCTTAATTTTTATAAAAATGTGTGATATTGTAACTCATGTATTTGTTTATAATATAGTGCTTTTAAATTTTCAAAATATTTTATGAATAATTAGTTTTTCCTTTTAACATGTAAAGGGATAGCTCATTTAGCATTATGGTATAGGAGAAAAAATGTGAAACATATTTTATAAAAGAAAAAGTGTGTCATCTAGGATAAAAATGAGTAGTATGATAAAATAAGTGTCTTTCTACTGGATAGAGAATCCAGATATTAATGTTTGAGTACTTTTATATCTGAAAAAATATTCTGGATTTGGGTCCTATTCTTTAACATTAGCCGAAGAAAGCCTTTAAGACGCCAACTTTCCTTTTTATTTGCCTAAAGAAATGTTTAGCTCTATTAATAACAGTTTGAATAAAAAAAAAAAGAAATAGCTATATTAAATAACTAATTTATTGAAAAATTTTTAATTATTAAACGATGAGAGTTATGAAAATATGTCTTAAAAATTCCGTTAATTAGACAAATCGAAATGAAAAGAATTAGATTTAAATCTAAACTTTTTGGCTTTAAAAAGTAGTTAGTTTTAAAAAGTATAGAATATCTTTTGTTTTATAAATCGAGAAATCATTAATTTAAACAATTTATGTTACGAACTTTTCATTCCAAATTTATTTTCAAAACATATAACTCAGCACTTATCTTTGTTAAATAACTTTTCGTTGTCATTGTGTTGCTAGTCTTGTGAAAAAGTGGGATAGGAGACAATTTTAAAAAAGTAGAAAGTTTCAGATCAAATAGATCCACTTTACGGAATTAATGAGTTTTCTTAAGGTACCTATACCAGAATAAAAATATTACTAACTTTCATATTAGCTCATTTTAACTAATTAATATTTTCTGAGCAATTTCTTTTTGCAAAAATACATTGAAAATTAATAACATTTTTATAACTAATAAAAACTAATTGGGCTGTAAAAATTAATAAGGATAGTTGAAATTAAATTATAAAGTTCCTCCCTCCCTGATTGAGTTTTTCATATCACAACAAGGTTTTTGTTCCAATTTAATTAGTATATTGATTTAATTAATTTAAAACGCGGAGAAATTGTTAATACGTTAAAATTCAAGTTACATTTATAAAATTCTGATAGAAAAATATTTTATACCTTATTTTCTGAAATAACCAAATTCAATCAATTAAATTTAAATGAGAAAAAAATTGAAGGCAGAATGTAATAAAGAATATCTGATGATGGAATACATAGCTAGATTTGTAACAACTACTATATCGATTGAAAATTTTATACATATTTTATAAAATTCTGAAAAGAAAGTCAATTATAAAAAGAGACGTTGCTTTGAACTTTTGGCTTAAATAAATGTAGGATTCTAAATTGAAAACAATTCTTTTTTTATGTATGTGTAGTATTGATGCGTAACTGCTTTACAATTTAAGTAATTTATTTAAAAAATAAAATTAATACTTTATAATTCAATAAAAATAACTTTAGTCGGTCAATCTCTTATTTAATTTGTGTGCCGGATTTGTGTACTAAAAATATAGAGCAATATGAGAAGTACAATAAATATTTAATTAATGACCATTATATAATGTCTCATACACTTCTATAGAGAAAACTTCGTGAATATCAGTAAACATATGTGTGAGAGTTTTAAAATCATCTAACCCTATCTTAATTAGTAATTTAATTACATTAAAAAGAAATCTAAATAATTAATGAAAATTGAATAGAATTTGTATAGGCCTTACATTCAAAACCTTTAAATAGAAGAAAGATGATTTAAAAAAGTAAATAAAATTAAATATTAAGATTAATCTCTTGAGTGGTCATTGTACACGAAATCTGTTGTATTCTGCCTTTCAGTATGACTCTGTACATGCATTTCTTGACTGCAATCATTTGATAGTTCGTGTCTGCAGTAATTAGAAATACATGATGTTCTTATTTTATTTTCTTAAAAAGAAAAGAGAACAGTTACTAAGAACGCATAGTTAATATATTTAACTAGTTTTTCGTGACGGAAGTAATTAGCCTAAAACTGAAGTCCAACAGGTTAAAAGGGTGAATATAGAAAGCTTAAGTCGGAATTAAAATGCAGTTTACAGAACTGGAAAAAACACACAGAAAAAGCAATCATTAATATTTTTGACATTTTTTTTTTTCAAAAATGTCTAACCTAATTCTTTTCTTTATTTTTAGATTTGTGAAGATATTCATCAATGACAAGATGTAAGGAAAACGACCAATCACACATTCCCTTAAAAAATTCAATCCTTTTGATTTACTTAAATTAAGTCCTTCATCCCTGTACCGATTATAAAAATGAAAGACCATTTTTCAATACATTTTACATTCTTGATTTATATAAATGTAAAATATAAATTTTATAATGAAATGATAAGAATTGAATTATGAAAAATATGAACAATGCGTATCGATCCCAAATACTACAAGAAAGAACAAATTCAATCAAAATACAAGTAAGAGTACTATTTATAAAAGGTTGATTTAAAAATTGTATTTCTCTTGTTTGAAAAGTGAGGTGCCGACTCAGGTATCGTCCTCGACACTTGACCGAGGTTCAAATTGACGAGGTCCATCGCCCAAAACTCTCATGTTACTACGACGTTAATAGATAATCAATCAAAAGCGTATTCAGCTGTAAAATAGCATTTCGCAGTACATAAGCTTTGAAATATTCATATTACTTTTGTTGGAAGAATGACGGTTTTATAAATTTGAATATTCAATTCTGTATCATTTGTATATCATATTTTCATAATATTCTAGTATTTTTTTAAGAAAAGGATTTCGTTTCACGAACAGCAATATAATTACGATACTTTATATTATGAGATGGCTTAATTTATGTAGTGAAGTAGCTTACGTTTATGCAAAGAAGTTGTGACGGATCTATACGTATTTTCCCATCTAATCCTCTTGGAAAATCTTTGGATTATCAATTCGCGTTATTCACAACCAACCCTTCGGAAGAAGAGAATCGTGATATGTAAATTAACTTACTATAAATAGGGGAGGTTTTCTAGCTTGAGAGAGAGAAGGAGAGAATATATACTCGAGCCTGGTGAGATTGCTTTTGAAGGTATAATATTAGAATTATAGTGATTTGATTCTTATTAAAAGGAAACTTTAATGTGACGATTGTTCACTAAGATTGAATTAAGATGGATAATAGGTGAGATCCTTAATTAAGATAAGGATCAAGTTTGTTAGTCTCCTAATCACTCGCGTTTTACTGCGGTTGTTCCCTTTTCACGGTTAACATTGAGACATTCTCTTACTATTATTAGTAGAAATTGTGTCTTTTCTTAATGTGGAAATAAATAGATTAGTTGAATCATATCGAGTGTTTCTTCCTTTTCCCCCACACATCTAGGTGCCCGCGAGAGAGGCACGCAGCGCACCTGTTATAAAGTGGTTTCGAGCAGTGGTAATAGTAATGGGTTGCACAAGGAGCATTATATCATTTTCATTTTATTTACTGTGGTGTAACCACTTTATATTCCATGTTAATCACTTAATATAATCACTTTTTAGTGTAACTGTCGTTTATTCTGACGGCATTAAATTAAAATTATTAAATCAAAACCGTCTAAGATACAAATAATCAAATCTCCCCTCTCCCTGCGGGCCGACGTAAAATTATGAAACGTTTACCTGTCCGCGGCGATAAAAAGGTTGAAAAACACTGGTTTAGAGTGTTCTCTGTACCTAGTTTGAAAATTCATATATTTAGCACTAACTCATTTAGAACCGGAGTTTTTACTTTAAAAAAGGAAAGAAAAATAATTTAAATATATTCAGCATAGAAAGTATTCATTTATAAAGCAGTTATTTGCCCAATTAGGCAATCTTTAGTATCAATTATAACTAACTTAAAATATTCTAAATCAGTCGTTAAACTAATAAAAGATGGCTCTATGGATATTCTCAAACTCTCTTGTTTACTCAAAAGTAAATAAAATAAATAAGTTACAGTGCAAAGCCATTTTTTTCAATACATTATACAACTGGCTCGAGTTAACAACAACCATTTTTCGAAAAATGCCAAACACTTTGCAAAAGAGTTTAAATCTCGACATGTCTTCTCAAAAGAAATAAAAAGACTATAAATGTCCAATAAATACCAGGTGGTTGTCATGTCTTATTACATCTTAAGAACAGTGATCATAATTTTTGATGACAAATATTTCAAAATCTTCCGGAAAGAAACCCGTGATCAGAGTAACGAAAAAGAAATGTTTCATCGATCCAAAAATATAAAAATAACTACAAAAAAGATTCGTTTATAACTCATATAAATTAAACATTTTGATATCTTTCTGCATATCCATAAACTCTCTCTACGTCTAAGGTGATCTCCAGTTCTCTGTCGACCTCCCTAACCTGTACGTATCTATATTCTTCCTCAAATAACTCGCCTACTGCGGCGAAAGGTGGACCTCCAGGTGCGTAGGTCAGCGGTAACATCCGCTGTTAGCAGTGGTCACGGCTAGGCCTGGCAGCTGAGCGCTTCGTCAACGAAGCCTATTCATAGAGTAGGTCAAAGAAAACAGGAGGGTAATCCATAGATTCACTCGGAGATATACCACAGAACTCTTACTTGTACGTGTGGCTTGTGGAAGGTTTGAAAACAAGTTTTTAGGCGCCGTTAATCTGTTTTGTGATCTCAGATTTTTTTACGGGTTAGCCTAATAAGTGTGAAAATCGTATCGACAAAGTAATCACGACGTAACCTTAGGTAAATAAATCATGTACTTTCGGTTTTACTCCTTTGGATATTGGAGGATGATAAGATTCAAGTCTGAATGTGGGCCGTGATAAGATTCAAAATAAAAAGATTGGATTTAGATCTTTGGGGACAAAGGATGTTTAAAAGAAAGCTCTTTGGAATATTAAAGAAAAATCTTTCTGATTAAAAGCTTAACAAGGATCTCTTCAATGGTATATTCTTTTATTAAGGAATTTAAGTAATATTAATCCCCAAAATAAAGGAGCGCAGCTGCCCCCGAATCAGCCGTTTTAATGGTACGGGGCCCCCGAGCTACAGGGGCCCCAATATGTGTAACTACAGTTCCACTAACAGGGTTTTCATACCTAAAAAAGGACCCCGAAGGAGTTTTGATACAGGGCCCACTCAGAACTAGCTACGCCAGTGCCGAA
>BMAV01011635.1:74014-89649 GCA_019973955.1 Trichonephila inaurata madagascariensis | reverse complement strand
CGCCCCCCCCCCCCCCCTTGAAAAATTCCTGTGTGTGCTACTGCATTTAGTAATATTTTTAATGGTGAAAATATTTATGGAAACCCCTTGGCTATTTCATAGATGAATCATTTTTTTTGCATTACATTAAAAGATCCCTGTTTTATATTCAGAATATATTATATATTTCACAGATACAAAAATAATTTTTAAATAAATTATTTCTGAATTTTTAATTATAACAAATTGAATGTGCAAGCAAATAATTTGTTTATCGATTAAATTTGGACAATTTACTTTTTCTATTATGTGATGGATTTTTATTACTCAATTCAATAAATTAGATAATAATTATAATTATTCTGTGGTCATACAAATTCAAAATACATATTATGCAGGAATAATCATAAATTCTCGTAGGGTAAATTAATAGTTGCAATTTAGATTGCCTTTCTGCGATATACTATTTAAACAAAACTAAAATGGAAAAGAAGGGAGAAACGTCTATTTCAGCACAACTTCAGCTTCTTCCTGTTAGTGATGACACATTCATATTTACAACTTAGTTGAAATGTCAGTGATCAGGTGACAGATAGCTTTTGCACTCGAGTAGCGACGAATTAGCAACGATTTTAGCGGGTGAATTGATGCAAGTTTGGATTTAATCCAGCCATTATTCATATGCGATCTCAATCCAAACCTTCAGCACGCCCATGTCGTGTTTGTGTGGGAATAAATTTCTGTTGAACTCTAGATGTTCAGCATATATCAATCACAAAACTAAAAGTTTCCATCCCCACTTTTTGTATAAAGGTAAATTCTAAGCAAATTTTGAATAATTTTAAAATTTATTGGAAAAAAATCTAAGCATATATATATATATATAGCAATTTATAAATGTTTGTGACTGTACTAAAAATACTATGCATTTATTTCGGCTGTTTATATAATACATAATTTCTTTCTTATACATTATATATATATATATATATATATATACATATACATATATAGTTTTATTAACCTCTACTGGAGAGACAGAAATAATTTGAACACCAAAGATAAAAAAGAAACAAACGTATATAAAGAATTTAAAATTATAGATATTGCAGTATTATAAACTGCTGACTTAGAAGCTCTTAATATATAAAAATAATTAATATAAAAGTAGGTTTTAACGAGTTTTGTGGCTAGCCGACATTTCCCCTTTCCATTTATAGCACTCAGCGAAATCCTTTACATAATAATAGATAGAAACCCTGAATCCATTACAAAAGAAAAAGATAACTTACCTAAAGTTGCGTTCAAAAATGCATGAATCGCGATGAATTTGCTTACAATAAATAAGTTGGAACCAGATTCTGGATCGAAATTCAAATTCAAAGCATAATGTTAATGGCCAAATTGTAGCATAGCAAAAAGTATAAAAATATTTGTGCTAATATAATTCTAGATTAAGTGTGTATTAAATTAAATAGTACAAGTATAAGAGTAACTCCAGAAACATAAAATTTTCATTAAATTGTTTTTATTATTTTTGCTATTATTATTTATTTTTATATTTTTAAACGTATTTAATGTTTTCCCTTCATATATATGTATCTCATCAATAGAGATAATTAATTTTCACCTTGGGCTTTGAAATGAATTTAAACTGTATTCGTTAATATTTTTAAGAGATTTTGACACAACCGTACAACCAGTGCCTGTTTATGGTCATTTCGGGCCCTAGGCGCAGATCAACGGGCTCTCTTGTCATTGGCGGATCCAAGGACGGGCTCTTGGATCCGGTTTAGTCTCCTGGGCGTCCTCTCCAAGCGCCCAATGGATAAACCTGCATTGCGTACAACACGGGTGTCCAACACGCGGCCCGCCGACTCTTTTTAAAAAATTTTTAAATATCAGGTTTTTAATGTTTTTTCATTTTGAAATTTATTTTATATAAATCTACAATGTATTTGCCTGTTACTTGTTCTTGTTTCAAACTAAATCCTTTTTGATAATAGAAATGTCCTTTAGATTAAAATAGATTTATATTTTATCAAGCAGTTACATTTGATTTTACTATAATAAATTACTTTTTTTTTAATAAATTCCGAATTGCTTTATGCATATCCTTTACTATGGATGGCACATGATTCTCTGTGTGTGCGACTTTCATTTCTCCTACTCCTTTTCTGTTTAGAGTACCCATAAAGCAAGAGGCAGTCAGAGATGTATTTTAAAGTTTAAAAAAATATTCAGGACGGTTAAGATAAAGGGCAATGTATACTTAATCGTTTGCGAATGACAGCACAATCAAATTTCAAGAATGAGTAACGAATGATCAATTCAAAAGGAACACATACCGTAATTTTCAAGAAAATGGCAATTGTAATATTTTAAACATTATTTGATCATTTCATTATTATATTTTATAAACATTATTATAATATCTATCTCTGTATAATTAAAAAAATAATGAAAACAATAATAATAATTAATTCTGTTTTAAATTTCCATTCCAATAAATGTTTTTTTATTTCCAAATCTGATATAAAAGTACAAAAGTACATATTTTTATGTGTGGCTCGCGAGATTATGTTTTTCCGAAGTGGCCCACAAGGTCATTTGGGTTGGCCACCCCTGGTGCACAACATGTCTACAATTCAAGAAAACTTTTCTTGTAAAAAAAAGCTGTTCATCTGTTGATAAATAAAATAATGTTAGTCTAAGTAGAGATGTAGCAAAATATTGAAGAAAAATATTTAATACAATCAAAGAAACAAGCCTACATTTTGTGTCGTGAAATGAATTAAAATAGCAGGTTTCAAAGTTTAAATGTATCATAGGCATGTTAATATAACGTATTTCAGGATATGCGCTTGCCCATTGGTGTCGTCAGCATAGAATTTACAAAAAAAGCCAATTTAGAGAAGTCGGTTTTTTATTGAATATAAATGTGGTTAATCACAGGTTAATGTTCAGAAATTACATGAACATTAGGAGGTGGTCAACTTATGAAGTCCTACAGCCTTTTTTATTACTCAATAATATTTAATGTGAGAATTTATTACTACAAATTTTCTTAAGATTTAGAGAATTTTGTGCCCTTAGGCTTAGCAAAGCCTTTCTTTTTGATAACCAACTGATTACACACATGCAAATAAATACATGATTCTAAAAGCATATAAATATATTTCGAGAGAGATCACACACAAATAAAAATATATTCAAAATACAGTTACAGAGTATTTGATGAAGGTTAATACATCATAAGAAATACACCCTTATCTGAAAATACATTCAAAATTTATCCAATCGTGTCTTACAAAAAATACTGCATGTTTTTGACAACTTCAGTACATGTCAGGAAAGAATTGTTAGCAACAATGGCCTTTGAGAAATTAATTACAAAATGCGTAGGCGTAAGAAATTTGGGCATTTGGAGTAAACATTCCCGTATTGAGGTAAATAAAAGTATTGGGTTTATTTAATACTGAAATTTATGAATTATTTCCAAAGAAAAATACAGAAAGCAGCTCACTGCTGGAAAAAAGAAGTATAAAATAAAATGAAGAAAAAACCCTGAATGGGACTCTAATATCTGCAAGAAAAGTGTCTTCACATTAGAAGCAAATTTGATGCTATTTTAATGTTCATCCATAATTCTGGAAAGCAAATCATATTGGATAAAATGAAAACTTTCTCACTCAAACATCTAAAAATTATCTGTAGTATGGGTTTCCTTAATTGGCCAACTGTTTGTATAATAGTCCTTGAACCTCTTTAATATATATAACCAGAATTTATTTTGCCACTCCTGTTTTAGATCCTCAAATACAACAACAAACACCAAAAGAAACAGAAAGAAAAATTGAAAAAGATGCCATGCCCCACTTTCGACGAGCCAAAGATAAATTGCCTTTCCATCTCGCTTTCTGACCTCTTCATTGTCTTTTTTTAACACTCTTGATCCTCTCTAAATGCATCCTACCATGAACAGACATTTCATCTTCGGATTTTCCAATCCATTCTGTCACTCCCTCACCCTTCGATTCGACCTTCGTGGTAAACGCCCGCTTACAGAGAAAGATCAAAAAAAAAATTTTTTTTCCTCCCTGCCTCAAAGCTCTTCCTTCCCTCCTACAGATCTAGGATGAGTAGTTCGTGCATGAAACAGATCTCAGCTGTTGACCCTCAAATACCTCTCATAACTTCACACTGCTGCCCCGGTGCACTTCATTCTTCATCTCATATCTGACTTAATCCCCAACACAGCTCGACTTAAGAAGTCTTTTTGGCACCGCATAGACAGATGGTGACAGAATCCAGGAACCTGACAAACTCTTGAAGTTTGTCGGTCCCGCGAAAGGATTAAAACACGAGGAAGTCACTCCATTGAGATACATTTTGAATGTATACAGTTGTCGTGCCACTTGGCGTTACGTGTTTCCAAAAATTTCCAGCTTCTTTCGACCAGTAGTGGCCAATGTTGTCCCCTCATGGTTTCAAATCTTGCAGCAAATTTAGTCAAAAATTTCAAAATCACGGTTTATTTCTAAGAAATCACGGATGTTTTTTGGAATGAATCCGTCAAAATCTAATTCTTAATTTGCTTTTGAATTCTATTATTTAGTTAAAACACTATTTATTTCTGAATTCCCATTTCGGATTGTTAAAAGTTCCCTTTCAATTCTGCTACGGGAGGAAAAGAGGCTTAACATATTCTCAAAGGTCATTCGTGAGTTAAATATATACAAAAAAATTCCAATGGAAGTTCCTTGCATTTTTAGTAGTTGCAGTAGATAATTATAGGAAATATGTTCTGCATACAATATTTATTTTTCTTTGTTCAATTCATTTACTTTAGAACAACATTTTTTGGGGTGCTTTTGTTCGAAAGAACAGTAACTTCGAAATAATAAGTGCATTAATATAATAAAAAAAAAATTAAATCTTAACAAGGATATAGTTTGTCACAATTTCATTTATTTTTGAAATGTTCTATGAATGCAATCTCTTTTGTCAAGTTAAATAAAGAAGATAGTATATATAATTTTGGTAATCTCTTTGTTAAGCAAACTTTATTTTACTTAAAAATTGTAACTTTAAGGAGAAAACTTAGAAGTCACTTAATTCATTTCACGAATATTTATGTTATAATTTTATAATCTGTTTTCATTGTATAAAATGGATTAAAGTACTTTTTTTCCATTAGAATGCTTAAGAAATATTTGAAGAATTAGTAGAACATGAATTTTGAGTAGTAAGGAATAGTTCTTAAAAAGATTAATTTTTGATTAAAATAATTATCATTTCAAAAAAAAAAAAAAAAAATATGATTACGAGCAAAATGAAATGATGTTAGAATTGAATTAATTACAATTTTATGTTTCGAATGATAATGATTTTGAATCTTAGAAATTATGAATTCGTACTCCTTAATGAAGATTTAAAGTTAGTGATACAAATTTTTTTATTTGCAATAAGTGTTTTTATATTGGGTAATGACCCTTATTCTCATAAGTAGATCTTTCTTTCAAATTTGTAACTACACACTTTTTAATTTTAAGATATAAAAATGTCTCAATGAGCGGAATGATCCACGTTTTGGTCCTGTTCTTCAACAGCAGGTGAATATAACCTTAAATTAAATGTTGGCAAATTAAATTAAATGTTACATTGTTTCACAACAAATGGCTAATTAGAGAACTAAATAGTTTCGATAAGTATTTCGGTCCATTTTTAAAAATATCAAGCAAGCTTTGATTGCTAAATGCACATAACCTTCTAAATACATATTTTGTTTCACTCATATTTAAACTTACTCGAGATAACTTCGCATTCCAACCTCAGAAATCAATAAACCACCCCAAAACGAATTTTCAGTTTTGAAAGTTCAATCTTTCAAAAAATCTGTTTCGCTGATGCATTTCCAAAAACAAAATGTTTATTTCCTTCCCAAACGTAACAGAAACAGTGCATTTTCTCTTTTCCGCAAATTAAGGGGGAAGGATAGATCTAATCAAACAGTTGAACAAAACGCATGCAAGAAACGAGATAAAATGTCTGGTGATTTCTCGTTGCTCTTATCTGGAGCACTTTTGATGTGGGTTGAACATTCATTTACATGCATCATTTGGATTATCTCTGACATTTGGATGAGATATGATTGAGGAGGGTTATAAATCATTTCTGAATATCTCCCTATACAGAAATCAGAAATCATCTCAGTTCCCTAAACGAAAAATGAATAAAACCCTATAATCCTTTTAGGATCATCATGGATTTGCAGAGTATAACTTTTTCGACGTTACAGTAGATCTCCTGTATATGCAGGTCTAAAAATAGTCGAGGGGCTATCCAAAGGCTTACAGAGAAAACCCTCCGCTATCCTCAAAACTTTTTTCTTTTAAAGAATTAATTTTTTGAAACCTAGGGCTTCTGATCACAAGCTAATGTTACGAATTATTGAATCACATCCCTGAAAATGACTTCCATCCTAATGGGAACAACATGCCCGTTGTTGTTGTGTGTGTGTGTGTGTGGTCATGATTTATCAAGAAACCTCTAATCAAAATAAAAAGAAAAAAATGTCGGTACTCAATGAGAATACCCCCCATTAAGCCTTTAACTGCCTCAAGTTTTTTAAGTAAGGGGATAATGAAATGTTACGCATCTATTTAATAAATCGCTATTGCATGCTTTGAAAGTTAAACTAATTCATCTAAAATTATAAATTTTTGTTTTAAATTAGTTATTAGGCTTTTTCTTTAAGAACTTTTGATTATTTTTCTTAAAAAATTGAAGCAATTAATATAGTTTACTAAAATTTCAATTTCTGTTCGGATTCACTGTAATAGTGTAAAAAGTTGGTTTTTTAAAATTGACGCTTTTAAAATTTCACCTAATACCATATATACTGCTAAAGAACATAACTCTGTATGTCATATGTTACTGTTGTAAATATATGTTTTCAGATTATTATATATTTCAAAAGTATTACATGAATTGTTACAGAGAGGAAAAAAAAAAGTTTTTTATTTATCTTTCATAATAATCCTTCAAAACATACTGTCAAAGAAATTATATTACATTAAATGTTGGATGAACTAATGAGGGGCGTAACGGAGAATATAAGGGACCTGCAAAGTCAGGTCTTGGACCCCACGCCAGATCTTACAAAGGACTGCAAAACCATGACCTTTGGGCCCCTTATAATCCTGCCCCCCCCCCGATGTGGGGGTGGCGGGGGTGTACGTTTCGCCCCTGGAACTAATAAACAATCAAATAAGCAAAAGGTGCGAGAACAGGGAATTCTCTACCATTTTCTTGGATGAAAAAGAACGATCTAAAGCAATCTGTTTTATATGTATTGCTATAGGTCAGGGGTGGCGAACCTTTATGGATCAACGTGCCATTTTTTCTAAAGAAATGTTTAATGATGTATAGAGTCGTGCTATCAAATAATTTTGACTTGTGATTATTGGGAAAATAATAATACTAAAAACTCAACGACAAAATACATTTTGTACTGTATAGTAGTAAATATTTTAATTATATGTGTAATTCAAATTATAATGTAGCTTCAGTGTGACTTTTGATGTTGCAGATTTGATGGCAAATAAGTTATAATAGGAATGTTAAGATGTGACTTTAAGTAGAATGCATGTTGAATTGGATTCATCTGTAATACGGTTTCTAAACGAGGCTTTATTGTTATTCATCTCTGAAAATAATGACTCGTAGGCATACAAGGTAGATGAAAATGTGGTTATAATAGCATGAGTCAGCTTCTTCAAACAGTTAAATGTGTCTGGAATCGAATTCCGTGTTTCCAGACTTTCATTGGCTGGCTTTTTTACTATATATCAATTTTAACTTTTTCCTTGTTTCGATAAATTTTTGAATCCATATTGAGCTATACTGAAAATCAATCAGTTGTATAGCAATTTCTTCAATTTCCCACCAATAGTACTGGAACAAGTTTACTTTATCAAACAAAGTCGCATCACAGGGTACATAATAAACTTGAGTGTATTTCCGATAATTATTTGAACTTGAGAACATCTCTCTGAAAATTCCTTGATTGAATAATCAATTACGGAAATAAATTCTTCTCTATTTCTTCGTCTGGTTTCTCAAGTATATCTAAATCTTCGATATTTTTTTCAAGTTTGGGAAGTGTAGTTTCTTGTAATAATATCGTTTATGAAAACATGCAGTTTAGAGTCAAAAGAGCGAATGAGATCCCTCATGAGGATTACTTCACAATGAACTTTGCTGTTTTGGACTAGAATGCAAACTATTTTGATCGGTGGCGTGCCCAAATATTGTGTCATGTGCCATTGATGGCACGCGTGCCACTGGTTCGCCATCCCTGCTATAGGTAGTAGAAGAGACAAAACCTATGATAAATTTTTAAAATTACATATTCTTTTGTGGAATACAAGATTTTCGTGTTCGTCAGTGTGCGACGTTAATAAACTATCAATTCATTTATATTCTATGCTATTTATTTGGTTCATTTTACAGATAATCACACAATAGTTAAGCACCTAACAACTAAAGTACTTTTATATCTACTAAACAGTAATATGAATATAGAGATTTGAACTGATTTTTTTCAAATATGATTAACTCTTAAATTTTGTATAAAAGAAAAAAAATAACATTAAATTTAAAAAAAACGAAGATTCATATTATTTAATTCGTCACTTAGTAAGATTTAAAATTGATCCAAAGAACTATGATAGCCATAATATTGTGACTCTTTTATGTTTTTAAAATATGATCATTTCAAAAAGGATACATTGCCACTATTTTACAATTTCGGAAGGAAGTAAATAATTCGTTCGCTGAAACAAGAAACTTCCATTGACATAAGTTAATCTATCCATTTTATTTAATAGTTGAAAACACTGTGAAAAAAAAAAAAGAAATCACAGTGCTTAAGAAAACTCCCTATATCAGAGATTCTAGCTTAAATTTAATGTGTGTGAGAGTATTGTACTTTTAATGCACCTATCAGAATTCTTTTGAGCTTACATTTTACAAGCTTTACGGGTTCTTAAAAAACGAAGGGATTTTTTTAGAATAAATACAAGTAATCAAATGCTTAACGTTCTGTAATAATAAACTTTTTTTAACCTTCTAAGCAAATCTGTTTGGCTAATATATGCAAACGTACCCATTTATGCTATGCATTTCCACAAAGGAATTTAAGAAAACAGTTCAATAAATAAATTCAGAACCTTATTTTCCTTCACGCCTCTTCAATGTCTCGTGTTTATCCTATATTCTCTTTGCTTGGTTTTCTGGTAGTTTTTTTTGCGGGACAATTTTTCCTTTTTTTTTTTTTTTTTTTTTGAATTCAAAGCCGTAATAGCCTTGCGGCATATACATAATAAAAGGTTATTGTAAATCTTCTAACACAGAGCTAACCACAAAGGAATATCAGGCCATCTAGAAAAGTACCTCTAACGGGAAAAACGAGAGCGTGTCTTATCCAGCTATGTACGCAAAAATTATCCAGAATCTACGAATAATAGACAATAAAGGGAGATAGACAAGATACATAGAAAAGGAAGTTAACCAAGGGGGAGATGGTAGGTGAATATAATAGTAAGTAGAGCGGTGTGTTCAAAAAAAAAAAATGCCCACGAGTTTTTTGTTAAATCTGGGGAACTACAAGATCGGGACTTGTCAATGGTACTAGAAAAGAAATAAAAAAAGAGTGGGGAAAAATGAAAAAGCGGCCGCGGTAAAAAGAAAAGTTTAAAATATATATTTAAAAAAACAGAATTTTTTTTCTACTACTTGTATTACAGGGTTACAAGAGTGATTTCCTATTCTTATTTTTTTCTTTTTATTGTGTACTTCGACAATGTTATGCCTGAATTATACGATGTGTTAATTGAAACCCATTAGTATGCCAAAAACAACAGTAATGAGATGGATGTGATGGAAAGATAACATCCGTTGATTAATTAAAAATTACTTTGCGAAAGAGCAAATGTACCTTTTAATACATATAAATTACCATAATAAAACACTAAAAAGAATACGATCTTGGATCAAATAATTGACAGTTAAAATTTAAAACTTTGAATATACTCCCCCCCCCCCTCTCTCTCTCTCTTCACATTTCAAATTTGATCCACTTTACGGAAAGATTACTGATATACGGAAAACCACTGTTGTAATTTTCTCAGAGCTCTTAAGAAACTTATTAGAACATTACCTAATTAAAAATTAAGCAGCACAGAAAAAGATTTGATTTTACCATTTTAGGAGTATTTTTTCTCTCTCGTTTTCTTAATTAGAAATTATATTAAGAGATTCCATTTCAATAAAGATTGTGATATTTTTTTAATGAATTTTATGCATCAAAAGCAGTGTTTAGAATTTAAAACTATTAATGTTTTTCTTTATGTCTAGTATGTGAGGGGGGGGGGATAAAGTAAGATATGGCTGGTAAAAATATTTTTTCTTGCATCCTTTTTTAGCTCTTATTAATTTATTTCAATCAATTTCCGTTACAAAAATATATATATATCCAGGTTCAGATAGTGGTTCCCAAAAATTCAGATGAAGCCCTTAACTTGAGACGAATGAAAAATATTAACTTGTACTTGCGATGGATATAACTTCCCATGGTGTATATGTTTAGAGAGTAGGTAATTCCAGTTCAGGTATCACTCTCATCCCTTGACCATATTTCGAAATAATGAGGTCTGTTGCTCTTCTTATTCTTGGAGATTTGAAATGTTATATTAATAATCAATCAAATAACCGTAATAACGTCAATAATTATCACTAAAAAAATAATTATAATTAAAGGAGGAAAAGGAGCAATTTACAACTAACCTGTTGTTACTAATGCCACCTGATCCACAGTGTCAGATCGGAGCCCACGAAATTCATCGTGGCAAGGGGCTAGATGTAAACCTGTCGTCGACCTTTGCCTCGAGCACCGTACAGGTGACAGTGCGGTTTAGCTCGGTGAAATTCCCAAAGGGAATAAATGAATGTTGCCAGTGCCTGTGAGACAGGTTGGACTTCTTTACGATAGATGGTGACACCACCGATCTCCACCTCCGAAATTTAGGCATGGAACTGGAGGGGAAGGAAATATTCTCCAGCCTCCAGCACTTGTGGTTTCAGCTACGACCCCCTATAAGACTTTCGGACTCACTGATTTAATGAGCACGTACTCCTTGTGTACTCGGAGGGTATTTGGTGTCATTGGGCATCGAACCCAGGCCTTCCGGTCTGGAGTCTGATGCTCTAACCACTAGGCTACCCACGGCCCCAAATCTTAACCTATATCTGGGCAGAGTTAATCAGTATCAACGTTAGTGACTATAATCAAAGAACAATATCTCCTACATGCGATTTGAACTCAATTTCTCACTGAGCCTGGTCCTCAGATTTAAACTGACATCTCACCCGTCGATTGCAGCTGCTGTGTATAGAGACCGATGCACGTTAAATATGCCGAGTCTCAAACATCCTCCCGTTGGTGTGGTGTGAAAGTTAGGAGAGGGGTTTGCCAGCCCAGGTATTATCCTCATCACCTGACTATGGTTCAAAATTACGAGGTCCGTCTTCAATAGCCCTCGTGCTGCTTTATAGTGCGATGTTAAAGTATCCGACTACCCTAAAATCATGATTATGATAAAAAAAAAATTATGATTTTTATAGGTCATCTTATTAGCTTTATAAAAATACGAAGATTTTTATTTTCCATTCTCTAGAATAAAAACTACAAGTATTTTAGTAAAAGCAGATGCCATAATTTTACATAAGATGTCAAACTTTAGAATGTGTTTTTTTTCAAAACGTGTTTTTTTTTTTTTTTTTTTTTTTTTTTTTTTATATAAAAAAAAATGATAGCTTGTGATAAAAAAGTTTTTAAAATAATTTGCCGAAATTTTTTGTGTGTGTTCTGTATAACAGTTGAAAAGTTTTAACCTTCAGATATATCAATCACTGTTTTATTACAGAAATTTACAGTTCTTTTTGTGAATATAATCACTGTTTTTTAAGCAATTTCATACAATAACTGAGATAAAGTGCTCTAGTTTTTGTAAAAATTCAAATATCTCTTATCCTGAAGGTCATTTCAAAAATGAATAACATAGCAATAAAATAGTGAAAATTTCTTCATAAACCTTTGGTACAGAATGGGCCCCGTTAATGTTATTTTTTGTCAATTTTCACCCATTTTTTCTCATTTTAGTAGTAATAATTTATTTTTCTCTTCTTAATTTTAGCATTTTTTTTCTTAAAATGTACTAAATAAATCTGAAAACCACAAAAAGTCTCCATACCTCCCATTTTAAAAAAAAAAAAAAATGCTGTCGCAAATAATCGGATACCTTAATATCACTCTCTCTCTCTTTCTCTGCCCCGTCAATTGATTAGACAGCAAGATTTTAGGCAAACATTAGAAAATGTAATCAGTTTCAATGTTTTTATATATACATAAACTTCAGAGAATGAATACAATTTTTGGGAAGAAATAGAATTCTTAGAACTGAATAAAGTCATACAAAATGATGTAACAAAAAAAAGAGTGTTACAAAGAACAAACCACACACACACACACTCGTGGTCATTGTGTCGCTGTGAGAAACTATCTCGAGCGCCCCCTTCTACCTTGCCGGCTTCACAAAATTACAAGTTTCACTTTCAATATTCATTCGTGCAGCTTTAATGAAACATTAGTTTGAAAAAAAGTCAAAGTTTTATGCTCATATTTTCAAAAAATAGTTCAAAAACATACAGATTACAAAATGTGTTAAAGCTATATGAAATAAGAAACACTTTCCTACTATACTATTCCTACTATTACTACATTGTACTATTCTCCTGTTTCGAGGCAACATAGTATGTTCCATTAAAACTAAGTTTCCATGTACGATCATTTTATAAAAACCTATTCTTTCATTTTTTAACCAATAAACGGTAGAAGTTTATAATAATATAATTTTTTCTGCCAAGAAATATTTCAACTATCTAAAAAATATGAAACTACTTTACATTAACAAAAAACTTGAGTGACATAAGTTTTAAATTCTAATATGAAAGTAAAATTTCCTAACATACTTTTTGAAATTATTCTTAAAACTTTAGACCACGCTTCCATGCTCCAAACTTTTTCCAGTTTCATTTTCTGCAACATTACCCTGAAAATTCTTACGCATGCCATTAGGTATCGGTGGTTGATATCAGTCAACGCGTATCGACGGTTTTTCAACAGTTTTTTTTTTTTTTTTTTAAATTTCTTTTCTGAGCCTTTTTTTCTTTGTATTTCAGTGGAGGAAAAAAAGTAGATGATTTTTTGGCAAAATGAATATTATTCTTGAGCGAATTGATATCACACCTTACACCATGGTTTCTCAAACTTTTTTATTTCGGAACTCTTCATCTATACACCTTCAAAAAAGAATGGAGAAAGGAAAAAAAAAAACAAGAAATGAGAGTAACAAAAAATTCTTATTGATTATAAATTGTATTCTCACTAGAATCATTGTCATACCTCAATATTGTGTGTGATCCAATAATTGACTAATATTAAATCAATAATAATTGATTGTATACATTAGGGGTCTTCAACCTTTCACGTTCGAGGGCCAAACTAATAAATTTACAATGATCCGCGGGTCACATCAATAAATTCACAGTGATCCACGGACCACGGCTGTCAAAAAAAATAGTGTTGTCAGGAAATTTATATTAAAAAGGGGGGAGAGATGGTGTTTACAGATTTGTGTACATATCTATATATTGGTTTGAAAAAAATTAAATGGAAGTCGAATACTTTGCAAACCTGTTGAAGGTAAGTGTCCACCTTTTTTACGCAAAATTTCTGAGATTTTATGCAGTCAGATTTCGTATATTTAAAATTATATATTTAAGATACTGTGAAATTTTTGAAAAATTTGTTATGTTCAAAAGATTTTATCTCAAATGGATACCAAAAATATCAGTGAAATGTTTTAAATATCAAGAAAATGTTGCTTTTTACGACAAAAAACAGACAAGGCACTTTTTTTTTTTTTTGAAATTGCTTCAAACTCTTAGATGAGGGGCCACTAAAATACTTTCAGTGGGCCACTCGTGACCCGCAGGCCTCGGGTTGAAGACCCCCTAGTACAAATGAAAAAAGATACGAAATAATGTATATGAAAGGGTAATCTAAGTTTACATCTTTTATTGCCTCCCTCATCCTGCCTTAAATTTAAAAAAGCATCTCTTTTTAGTAAATTAAAACCTGTTATATATAAATTTTCACTAAGTACTAAAATTATCATCACTACATTCTCTAAACATAGTAAAAAAACAGAGTTTTGTATCTTTACAAAATTCTTAGTCAATTACTTTTAAAGAAAGAAACATTTCTTTTGAAAATAAGAACATTCCCCAAAACTGTTTTAACATACAAGAAATTTCAGTAATGATAAGAACTTAAACTACTGAGCAGTAATTAAATTTAAGTAGTAATTAAATTATTACTACTTAAATGGGATTACTATTAAGGAGTTAAACTTTAATAAACTGTTACATGAAATATATAATTTAAGTTCCTTGAATTTAATTCCAAAGAGTAAAATCTTTAAAAATATTAACGAAAATACAAAAATGAATGACAAAGATATTTGATTAACTGAGTTATCTATCATAATATTTGTTACACATAGGCAGAGACAACTGTATTAATTTCATTCAGTCTACAATGAATTTCTCTTCTTCAATTGTTTGACAATTCTGAGCAAATTTAACTTTGTTAGATTAAAGCTGATAGATAGTCTCGTCAGATGAAAACTGGTGTCAACAAGTGAGAGATGTTCCTAGATGAAATGGGGCCGTAAAATAATGACATTTATGATGGGTGGAATTGAAAAGCGTGTATTATTAAGGAAGGCTTATATATATACTGCTATCTACTAATTTATTTATAAAGCTGGATGAAATTCATAATACACCCACTGTTGCAGTACTATAATGCAGTGTGTGGTTTGTCAGTTGATGTCAGCAAACTGTAATAAGGCTTTCAGTTTTCTGAGCAATCAATTTACGAGTAAAAAAAAAATATAACTATATTCTATGTATTATAAAATATATGTACTGTATTACTTCTTTTGTTTAAATATATAATCAAGGTTTTATTTTTAATTGCTAAATAATACGTTTCTTAACTACTATTGCAATGAAAGATAGCAAAATAAACTCTATTATTAAAGAGATTTATTCTATTTATTGCCTTCATCTAAAGATTTTTCAAACAGTCATAGTATATAATTAAATTTATTTAAATAGTTCATATATAATAATGTATTTCTCTTTCAGATTTAAGGTTAATGTGACGAAAATATTTTTAACAAGAAGTCATAGAATCGTAATTCATTTATAATTATTTAATGTACATATATATTATAAGGAAACCAGATTACAATAAGCACAAAAAAATCGTCAAGACATTTTGAATTCTAACCTGTCTATGGGTAGCAAATATTATATTCCAGAGAAAATTTCTAACATAAAATGGAATGCTCAAGGTCTTTCTAAGTAATGAGTCTTTCAAGTTAGACAGAGAGTTGATGATTCATGAAACTCGGGAAAAAAATGCTTTATACGCGATGAACTGATCTCAAAATATTTAGATA